>CAUYLG010008317.1:0-28010 GCA_963573385.1 Cacajao melanocephalus | reverse complement strand
TTCCTCTCTAAGTTATCCATTCTCATTAGCATTTTGTTAAATCTTCTTTCAAGGTTCTTAGTTTCTTTGCATTGGGTTAGTACATGTTCTTTTAGCTCACAGAAGTTTCTTATTATCCACCTTCTGAAGCCTGATTCTGTCAGTTTGTCGCATTCATTCTCCATCAGGCCTTGTTCTCTTGCTGATGAGCTGCGATGCCCTGTAGGAGGAGAGGCATTCTGATTTTGGGTGTTCTCAGCCTTTTTGCACTGGTTTCTTCCCATTTTTGTAGATTTATCCACCTGTCATCTTTGTAATTGCCGACTTTCAGATTGGGTCTGAGTGGACGTCCGGCTCTTTGGTGATGAAGTTTTTTCTGTTTCTTAGTTTTCTTTCAGCGGACACCCTTTCCCCATAGAGCTAGGCCTTCCTGGGTTCAGCTGTGCTTACTGTGAAACTGTCAATCCTCAGCGTTTCCAATTGCTGTTCTCCTTGTGGGGATGGGACCAGCCGAGCCCGACTCAAAGGGCACCCAGTCCTGTATACTCCGCACTGAGAAGCGCCGCGCCGTGCCGGGGTGCTGGCAAAACAGCCGCACCGGCCAAAAGAGTTGCGCTGGCGACCCATGTGGCTCCTCCGCTGGGTAGCTCCCAGTTTGTGGGCAACAGAAATTCATCTGAAATTGCTGCGTCCACTTGCTCTCTGCATTTTCACTGGGAGCTACAATCCTGAGCTGCTGCTAAATGGCCATCTTGGATCTCTCTCCACCTGGTGATGAAGTTTTTTCTGTTTCTTAGTTTTCCTTTGGCGGACGCCCCTTCCCTACAGAGCTTGGCCTTCCCGGTTCAGCTGTGCTTGCTGTGAAACTCTCAGTCCTCTGAGTTTCCAATTGCTGTTCTCCTTGTGGGGATGGGACCAGCAGAGCCTGACTCAAAGGGCACCCCGTCCTGTATACTCCGCACTGAGAAGCGCCATGCCGGGGCGCCGGCAAAGCAGCCACACAGGCCAAAAAAGTCGCACTGGCGACCCGTGTGGCTCTTCCGCTTGGAATCTCCCGGTCTCTGAGCAACAAAAATTCGTCTGAAAGTGTGGTGTCCGCTCGCTCTCTGCGCTTTCACTGGGAGCTACAATCCTGAGCTGCTGTTAATCGGCCATCTTGGATCTCTCTCCAATCTTTTGTTTTATCATTAAATGTTTGGTGTCATGCTTAGGTAGGCTTTCTTCACTTCAGATTTATAAAACGAATGATATGCATTTTCATTTAATACTTTATATATTTTTAAATTAGATTTTTTTGTCTATTTGGTATATTTTATAATGTAGGAATTCAAGTTTATTGTTTTCTAAATGCTTGTCTCCTCCCCAGTGTTTGAGTAAAATATACTTTCTAAATATACTTTATATAGTTCCATAATTCTGTTTTATTGTTATGTCTGTTTATTTTATATTAGTGTATCCTTTCTAAATTGGTGTATCCTTTCTAAATTGGATTTTAAATCTAGCCCTATCACTGCAATAGGTGAATGAATGACATGGTGATCTGGAAAATATAGGCTAAAGAAAATACAAGCCTAATTTTTGCTGAGCTTATTTGGATAGTTGCTTCATTTCTTATTTTTTTTTAAATTGTAAATAGATACTTGTGCTTTTAAAATTAGTACTATGAGAAAAAACATTTGTCTTGACTGGAGTGTATACTCTTACAGTCACCATGATACTTTGATTGGCTTTGCTTTACGTGAGGAATGGGCTTTCCTTGGAGGTCCCTGGTGGGTTTATTACCTCTCATTTTGAAGTGCTGGTTCTGCAAATTTGGAAGTTGAAGAACTGTCAAGCTATGTGCACAGACTGTAGGGGAACAAAAGTTTGTGATGTTGATTTTGAGCTCTGTAGAGATTTCTGAGGTTTATTTCAAGAAAGGTGTAAAATTAATAATGAATAATCCTTTGGATATGGCTTTTTACTTCCAAGAGTGAAAATACATACCTGAACATGGTTTGAATAATAAAGTGGAAATAATTATTTGGTTATTTTATATTTTATACATTATGAATGAAAGTAATTTGTTCTGATGCTTCTATAGAATAGGAAGAATTCATACTTTCTTCTGTACAGGATTTTTTTCTTGTAACTCTGTATGTGCTTCCATTTCTCTGATGAGTTTGGAATGCAACTAAATGTTGTGAGAATCTCAGATCTACCTGCTGTAGTTCCAAGGTTGCTTCTCCTCGCTGAGGCTGCTGGATGAGCTTTGTTGCATAAGGCATCATTTTCAGTGCCACTGAGGAAGAAGGCTTTGCAGTAAATGGCCGATTTCTTTTACGAGGAGTTTTTTCTTGGAGAAGCAATGTTTTTGATCTTTATAAACCACTAGATATAAATCTTGAGTCATTTTATTGAAAAGGCTATCAGGCTGCACTGTGATGAGCATACAAGATGTCTTTACAATGTTTCAAGTGTATGTGAATTGTGGCTGATATGATTTGGCTCTGTGTCTCCACACAAATCGCATGTTGAATTGTAATCTGCAGTGTTTGGGGAAGAACCTGGTAGGACATGATTGGATCATAGAGGCTGATCTTCCCTTTGCTGTTCTTGTGGTAGTGAGTCAGTTCTCATGAGATCTGGTTGTTTAAAAGTGTGTAGCGATCCCCAGTTCTCTCTATTCCTCCTGCTCTGCCATGTGGAGAAGGCGCTTGCTTCCCCTTCACCCTTCGGCCATGACTATAAGTTTCCTGAGGCATCCCCAACCATAATTCCTGTACAGCTTAAGGAACTGTGAGTCAATTAAACCTTGTTTCTTCATAAATTACCCAGTCTTTGGTGGTTCTATATAGCAGTGCAGTAACAGAATAATACAGTGGCTATTCTTCACAACCTAATTAATTCTATGCTTGTTGGTGAAAAGGACATTTAAAACCAACAGTGTTGCTAACTTAGATTTGGTGGATTTAGAGCTCTTGAATACAAATAAATCTTGATACTGAGTAAGGGAGATATACATATATATTATATATAATATATGCACATATATATAATTATATTACATTATACATATATAATGTATACATTATATATTAACATAAATTAGTAACAAATACATACATGATATATAATAAAAAATAAGTAGTACATTAATATGTAACTATATTATATATGTAATATAATAATTTAATACTTCCAAAGTAAAAAATGCAGAAAAATATGAAGAAAAGGTGTACTTTGTAGACATAATAATTGTAGACATTTTTTGTTGTACTTCCATTTCTTACTTTATTACAAATACATACACACACACAGTTGTTACATTCACTGTCCATTATAAAATGTTTCCTATGTTAATTAGAACCCATAATATTAATATCCATCTAATATCCCATTCATGAATATTCAGTATAAACTGTAAACATTTCTAGTAAGTTTTCAAACTAACTTTTGAAATCTCTGGATATGAATCTTGAGTTGTTTAATTGAAAGGAAAATACTGAATTAAAAGGACCTGTAATCCCAGCTACTTGGGAAGCTGAGGTCTCTTCAGATCATATGAATAAAAACAAATTTTACAGACCGTATAAATAAAGAAATCTTAAAAATAATAATTATCAAAGTTTACATGGTTATATATATAAAGCACTGGTCAAATGACCATAAAGTGAAAGGTTTTGTTTTGGTTCAGTGGGAACATCTTAGAAATAGATTGTACATGAAGCAACAAAGAAAGTCTTAATTTCAAAGACTTAAAACTTATAGAATTTCTTGAGATCATATAAATAAAAAATTTCACAACTGATTATATGTAATATGTAAATCTACCAACTTTCTATTGACTAATAGTTGTGTGGTATATAGAGTTTCTTTTCAGTTTCCATATTTGACATTTTAAATATTTCTCTTGTAAGCAGAAATTGTTGCGCTCTTTTTTTAAATTTAAATCCTGCCAGAGAATCCTATCCTTTTGTTTGGAGCATTTAGTCTGTTTACAAATAATGTGATTACCAGTGAAATAGAGAGATGATGTGCTTACATCTGTCATCTTGTTACCTTCCTATTTGTTTCACCTCTGTTTTGGTATCTTTTCTCTCTTCATGTTTTCTTTTGGGCTGATTATTTTCATTTTTCCAGTTATTCTTAATTATCTTTGTAATTATTACTCGTTTTACTTTTTTAATAATTACCTTACAGCTTGCATACTTACTTTATTAAAACTTAATATACGTTTTTACTTTTATGTTTTCCCAGAAATATTAGGACTTGAGGATGCCACAACTTTGTCCTGTTGCAGGTTTCTCTTCTTGGATTGTCCATTTCGGTTATCTATATCTTTTAATCACAAATTTATTATTATGTTATCATTAGCAATGCCTTACACTGACTATATGTTTTTTAGATTTATTCTTTTAATGAATCTGTGTCTAATAACTCTGTAGCATCCCCTCTTGTGGTTTTCTATTTTCAGTTGTTCCCCTTGTTTTATGATCATGTTGAGCTCTAACAACACATTTGATTATCTATATTGTTTGCTGGATATTGCATATAAAAAAATTGTAAAGAGATTTTGAAGCCTAGGTTAGTTTTGCCTTTCATCAGAGAATTTTAAGTTTGTTTTCGGCCAGAAACAAGAAGAACTAGCAATGAGCCCTGTTTGAAAGCAGGGATTGCCTTATTTCACATAAGAATTGAAATGACTGTTATCTGGGCTTTGGTCCTTTGGTGGTCCAATCCATTTCAGTTCATTCTTAGACTTTTCTAGGTTCTTTTAGAACTTTCTTAAATTCTCTTGGTTGCAAATTCAAATCATGGGATTGATTAGCCATCCCACCTTTCTTAGTGGTCCTTAGACTGAACAGTCTCTAGTCTTCTGGGCCCCAAATTATTGAGGGCTCTCCTGGGCCTCACAGTCTCCCAGACCCTCCTCCCCAGCAGGTAGAGGCTTCCCAGTCTAAAAGTGGTGTTAAATGCACAGTTCACCTTTCTGTGTTTTCTTCTCCTCCTGAGTCTTGGCCCTATATTTGCTGACTGCCTTTTGAGCTCTGCAATATCTTTTAAGACATTTAAAAAATATATTTTCTCCAAGTTCTCTGGTGATCCTCAATTGGAGCATCTATTTGACATATCTAGTCAACTTTTGGAGGAAGTAGCCCACTTTATTTCTTTTAAATCTTTTTCTTTTCAATAAAGAGTTAAGATTTATAACTTCTCAGTAGTGAGACAAGAATTTTAGAAAGCTCTCACATTTCTTGGTCGTTTTTTGTACCCCATTGTGCTGATAATTACTTACTTTGTGGGTTTTATGAGTATCTTACCTGTTTTTCTTTCCCTTGGTATTAGCAACTTTTAAAAAATTACAACGAACATCACCTAGGTGTTTATTCAGTTTTACCTCCTATATTTCCTGTGGTATTTATTATATTATTTTTCTTTTTAAATATCCAAGACTGTTTACTTAGGGGCCTTTATGTGGCAAAATTTTGAAGATTTTTATGTCTGAGAATGTTTTTAAATCTGTATCTCCTATTTGAGTAATAGTTTGAGTAATAGATATAAATCTGTATCTCCTATTTTAGTAATAGTTTGAGTAATAGTTTGAGTAATAGATATAAAATTTTTGATTCAAAGTTATTTCTTTTCAAGAAAATATTACCCCTATTGTTTTCTCTTATCAAGTGTACTGATATCTGTGTATATGCTCTGCTCTTTCATTCTTGAAATTATTAAGGTACCTCCAGATTTTGTCATTAATAGTCAATTTTTTAAATTCTAGTTATGAGTTTTTTAATGCTCTGGTACTCTGTGGGCCTATTATGTCTGCTTTTCATGTTTTAATCACAGGAATTTTTTTTCCAAATATTTTCTTCTCTTGTCTTTTATATATTTGCTTTCTGGAACTCCTATCTTCTGGTAACCTGTACTTTTATTCTGTATTTTTTATCTTTTAACCTCATTTTTATGTTGTATTTCTTTGTCCTTTACTTTTTCCTTTTTGGAGAGTGCTACAATTTTATCTTCAAATTTCTAATTTGTTTCTCATCTGTGGTATTTTACTATTAATACTTTTTCCTGTCTGTTGTATTTCTCATTTAAACAATTTTTTTCATGCAAAGTGCTTCCACCTGATTCTCTTAAAAACATATTTCAGTGTTCTTTTTTGTTTCCTAATTTAATATAATCTTTTATTAATTTTGGTACACTTAGTGAGCTCCTTTCGAATTCTGATTACCTGTTTTAATTTCAGCCTTTGATGGAATCTTTAACACAGTTCATATTTTTTATTTCAAAATAGTTTTTTTCTCAAAAGGCTTAGCTATTAGATCTGTGATCCCGTTTTCTCCTGGGCTCACTGTCCACTCTGGCAGGCAGTGTGTCAAAATGGGGGCCAGATGAACTTCAGAGGAGGGGTGTCAAACAAGCCATCCAAGAAAGCCTGGCATTGGGAAACCCGCTTCTGCACGCCTTACCCAGTAGAACTACTACTCAGGGAAGGGCTCAATCCCTAGCCCATCAAGTAGGAGCAGAATTAGAAGGAAATATTTTTTAGCTTGGAATTTCCAGCTTTGAGATTTGAAGAGACAGAATGGCAAAGGTCCTACCCTAAGCCAGCTTTTCCTTCTCCTGCTGATATTTGCACTGTAGATCTGAATTGCTGTTGTAGGAACAAGTACTACTTATCCAAAGACAGTAAAAGCAAGAAAGTAGAGCAAAAGCAGGAAAGAATGTCACCAACCTCTATTTTATCTTCCTGTAGCTATGCTGGGCTGCCTTTGTTCTAGCCTAGAGCCGCTATTTCAGATAAACCAATTAAACAACTACCCTTATTCCTTGAACTTACCTCATGTACCTCACAAAGCTCCTTATTATTTTATTCCTAACTTGGGTTTTCCTTTATAATACTCTACAGTTTACCTTGGGGATTGGAGCTGATAATCTTGGTACTTTAACATTTTGGTAGGAAGTTTTTTGTTTCAAAATGTCTTATGCCCAATCAATATTTCCTTTTCTTCAACGTTTATTTATTTGATATTCTTTCTACCTCATTTCTTCTGCTATATTTACCATATCTCTGTTAATACATCATTATGTCTCTTTCACTTACCCTCTTTCTCTTTTGTCTCATTCTTATGTCTGTTTTCTTTATCTCCCAGTGATGTCTGTTCTGTCCCTGCTTTACTTTCCAATGCCTGATTTTTTTCTTAATCAATTCCATCTGTTCTAGGATCCTCCTGTAAATAGTTCTGTTTCTCATTTCTTATTCTCTTTCTTTTCCTCCAGTTCCAAAGTTCTCTACTTCCTATCTCATGCTTTTTATTTATTTTTAACTCTGATTCAGTAGCTTTTGGCCCCAGATTTCTGAGATACATTTGTATTTCAAGATTAATCAACATTTTGAATCAACATTTTACTTGTCTGAGGGCTTTAGGTAAAAATCTTAGTTTATCATTGCATCTCTAGTGCTTTAATGCCTACTAAAATTTTTAATATACAATATATACAATAGATGATTGGTACAGATTTGTTGAATAAGCAAAAAAAAAAAAAGCCCTGAATAAATACAAAGAAGATATGTATAGTAGGAATGAAATAAATGATGGTCTTTTGAGTAAAATCCTATATGTAGTCATTTTTCTTAAGTTTTATCTACTTCCTAAGCATTTTTCCCTTTTCATAAAAACCACTATTGAATGGTTTTGCAAAGCATCCATAAATGGATGAAAGTGAATTGCACTTTCAGCTTTTCTGGATATCTCAAATTTTTATTCATACTCTTCTATGTGACTTGTTATAGCTTTGGATTCTATTGCAAGAGAAATACAAAATGTTTACTGTGGTAGACACAATAATATAAGACCTTGGATGTGGTTAGGAAATTTCTACATACAGAGATATCACAATGTATCAGTCCCCAGGGAGAACTGATTTCTTTGCCTCCTAACTTGGATATGCATTGAATGTCAGGTGTTTTTTTTTTTTTTTTTTTCCTTAGTGCTTATGCTACTTAATGTATGATCTTCTGCAGACTGCCAGCTTGTTCTGTACTCTGTGGAACAGTTGATCTTGAAAGATGTCACTTTTTTTCTCATTTTCTGACTTGTTTTGTTACATCAACATTGATTTATTTTTCACTTTTGACAACCTGAATTTTAAAAAACCCCAAACTGATCATGTCTCAGAAACTTTAAATTAATGAACTGGATACTGTGAGCTCAGGGAAACAATAATATATGGGATCTGCCGATTATCTTCTTTTCCGCCCATATATCATCTTCTTTCTTTTTTTCTCTGTCACTTCCTTCCAAAGGATAAACAAATGCAAAAATATTTCATTGACCTTACATGCAAATGTTCCTAGAGATCTGCAATTTAAACAATTAATTTTAAGTCTTCATTTAGTACTTTTTGTGTGTGACATGTATTCCATTTCCAAGACAGGACTGTTGTGCTTACTTTGAACCTAGTTGTGATGGATTAGCACTCGCAAAATTAATCAATGATCATTATGGTCACCCTCAAGCTCATTTGCAGTTTTAGGTGTATTCATTGTAATTTGATTGTATATCCGATCACATCTTTTGTGTAACTTCATCTTCACATTAAGGGAGACACATTAATTAAACTTGAAGAACACTTTGGAGAAATAAACAGAGACTGACAAGATATCTGTTTTTAAAACACTAGTCAGAAATGAAGTATAAAATCAACATTGAGTGCACAAATTGTGACAAACCTGCACTTGATTCAGATTCTGCTGATAGGTTGTTGGTTTATCTTTCGGTAAATTGGTATAAGCCTCAGCTTCATGTTTTTATTTCTTTAAACCTTACTCTGGGATAAAAATACCTCAGAATTATGAAAATTATATGTACACACACACACACACACATATACACACACCGAGAGATACATATTTGTGTGTATACCTATATACATAATAAAGACCCCAGAGTAAAGGCTCAATATATGGCAGCCTTAATTATTTTTGTAGTTTTGATGGCTTGTCATCATTAAATCATTGGCTTCTGGTACCCACTGAATGCCAAATAAGCATCAGTACTAACTTAAATCCAGAATCAAGTTTATCAAAGGAAAAATAAAATAGAGAACTTGGTGTCAGATAATCTTCCTCTCCAGCTATGTTAATTATTTCTAGTTTTTCCAGGGTATACAGTTATCTTCATTGGAAAGCACAGTGAATGATAATTCAATTTGCCTATAAAAGAAGATGAAGGCAGAAACATTATGAAACATAAATGATTTACATGTTGTATTTCATGTAATTTTGAAATTAGTTTCATTTAAAATATACACAGAGGAGAAACTTGAAAAATAGGTTAAAGGGAGATAAATTTTTACGAATTTTTATTTTGCCTCATATTTTCTTTTTTTGTTTTATTGCTCCAAATTAAGAAAAGTTCTGCATTTTGAGTGCCTATTTTTAACAATTGTATTGATGATGACTAATAGGACTTTGGCTAGGTTTTTTATTTTATCACTTTACCATTGAGGGCAGATATAACAAGAAATTTCTATTAATGGAAACATAGCTTAACTTGAAAACTGTTCAATAATTGATTATCTGTTGCAAGGTTATTTAAAAAAATCTTCAAACTTCGATTTTGGGAAAATTTAGCCAACCTGAATTTATAGTTTTTCATTGTTGACCTACTTACTTACACAGTTTACTAACGTAAATTTACTAGAAAAAGTTTCTATCGCCCAAAGAAAAAACACAACACTTTTGTGGTTATCTTTCTTGCGATCTTTTTTCAAAAACATATACCTTCTAGAACTTCAGGTTAGATTTTTCTCTTTGCTATTAGATTCATATGAGAATAACAGTAAAACGATTGTATTTTGTAGTTCCACAATTGGGAATAAACTGTAAATGCTGTTTGGTAGTCTGCTTTATTTTGCCAACAATACATCATGAACATCTTTGAAAGTCATTATATATTCTTCTAGGACACCATTATTAATGGCCTCAATAGTAGCCCATTGCATGACTGTGCCATAATTCATTTAGCCAATACAGTTGGTACATTCTTGATGTAATAATATTGGAAGTATTGTAAATGGAGTCATTTAAAATAATTTATTCATATCCGCATTTTCTCTGTGTTTCTTCACTTGATTTATTTGCAGCCCTGAGAAATGGAGCATATTATATTTTGTTCTGAGTGCACTGAGCCTAAACTCATACTCAAGCCTGAAATAATGCATATGTGTGTGTGTTTTGGTGTGTGTGGTGGGGGTGGGGGAAGGCATAAAAGTTGGGGGTAACTTGTGATCATAATTAGAGCATATAAAGGCAAGAGCAGAATATATCTCTGCTAATCCTGTCTAAGATCCTAATTGCATCATAGTGTCAGGTTGAAATCTTACAGTGAAATAGAAAAACTACTTGCCTGTGGCTTTTTGTTATGAACACTTTTTTGAAAGGAAAGAGAAAAAAAATAAAGGAACTCTGAGTTACAGAGTAACTTCTTGTAAAGTTTGTATTATATGGAAAAGGAAGTTATATTCAGCCCCCAAATCATTTTGCTATACTGAAAAATGGGAACTGTGCCTGCTGTCCTCTATTTTAAATGCGTAGATACAGCACTTGCTTACCTTCTGGAGGCTGTTAACAACCAGAAGCATAATCTCTATATAAACACAATGAATGCTATAGATTCCACAGTTCTTTTCTTTGACATTTTCATCACATTTTATCTTTGGCATTGAAACATTATCACAAATGAAAGAAAAAAATGTACAGGTTTCTCCTCTTTCTTTTTTTTTTCCTTCTTTTTCTTCCTTTTAGATCAGCTTCAAAAAATCAGAGAGAAAAAGTTAAGTTTGTTCTCAGATACAAAGCCACCTAAGAGTGCACAACTGTTCTCTAATCACCCTTTTCTTTGTCTGAATGTTCGTGGCTAACATTCCTAGCAAGCAGCCTCAACTTGCTCATCATTCTCTAAGCCCTGAGCAACAATCAGTGTGTACTCATGTGGCAAAGCCCTGGCCTTTCCTATCAATTCTCTTGACAAGAATGTTGTCAAGTCTCGTTTGTTCTTTTCTGAGCTGATGAACTTATTTCAGGAGGCTGGTAGTTATATTTCACATCTGTCTGTGATGTGATGGTGAGCCTTGAGGCTCTGTATCGTCCCTGGTTTTCGAAGAAACTTTGCAGAGATTATGCGAGATATGCCTTGATGACTACAGGCACAGGACACCCATTCTCCATTGTCCAAGTAGTGCAGAAAGACCCTTTAGTGTGTGGTGAAGGGACCTTAGTATGTGTGACAACTTCTGTTTCCTAACTTCCCTTGCATTTTGGGGTGGTAGATGGGGGTGAGAGGATAACTGTGGAAGACAGAGAGGGAGCTGGTTTGTTTTGGTTTTGTTTCTTTTGAGAATGTCAACGAAGAGATGACTACTCTCATCACTGCTACCAATGGCTACATGACTACCACACTGCTAGCTGAATGGTGTGTCATGTGCTTTGCAGCTTGTCACAGACTATAATTTTGAAAAGTCCAAAAAGACTGGCAGAATTGCAGACCACAATGATGGGAATTCAACTAATTTAGTCAAGAAGCATTTATACAGTGATGCCTATATACTAGAAACCATCTTCATTCATATCTAGCTTCCTAACATCTAGTAAGATGAAAAAGGCAAAATACAAGATAATCTTGATAAAAAGTAATGTATACTGTGATAAAGAATAAATGAAGGAACAGTGCACAATACAATTTGAAGATGAAAGACATCTCAAGGGATATGATAATACTGACTTCCATTTTACTTCTGTGATTTCCAATCTGAGAGTAAAAAAACAATCCTCCCAATTTGGTGTGGCTATATTGAATTTAAATTTTCATATTTGAATATAGCATACGATATACGATCCAAAGGAACCTGTTACTGGGCAATGTAAGTGGTAGAGTGAGAGGCAGTGTGCGTTGTTGAGAGCAAAGGCTTCAGTTTTAGAAATTCCTATTCTCTGTCTTCTTACTAGTTTCATGGCCTTGGGCAACTTTACTAACCTCACTGATCTTATATTCCTCATCTATTAATTGAAGGATAGTATCGGCTTCTACAGATAGTTGTGGAGAATAAATGAATCTCCTAAGAGCATTTTCATGTGTTGGGGAGTTTCTGCCATCACGTTACTTTCTACTTATGAAGGAAAAAGTTATTTTTTTGTGTCAGACAAGTGATACCTACATATCCTGTGTTCTGCATTCAAATCTTATCCTTCATCTTTTATTGTGTTCATTCTTACTTCCATAACATACCCAGTTAAGAATTGTTTTGTATTCAGGTTCAAACTTCATATTCAAGAAGAATAATGCTTACTACATTTCTCTTTAATAGCCAGCATAAAGGTAGCAATTATAGGAAGTATTAATAGATCAGGCAACCAGAAGCAATAGCATGACACACGACAATACTACATACTTGGGTTAGAGATTCATTGCATGCAGTATCTGCGATAATATATTGAATAAAGGAAGACGTATTTCAACCATCAAATTTGCAGAAGATAACCACTTATGAGGGGGTGTTAATACAATGGAAGATGATAACAAAGTTCCAAGAGAGTAATGTTATTAAAGAGCTATGTCAGTTGTCAGACAGACATAAAGTCCTATTTTGCTGCATACACACTTTATTTTTGTGGGCAAAATATAAATAATTGTTGCTTAATAATTAGTGCAGTTGAAAGTTGTATTTGGGGTTGAGGTTAACACATATCACGAAATCATGTACTTATTGCTACTGTTTAGATTTCTTCTTTGTCTGGTCTTACTAGTGCCTAATGAGGGCTCTGTCACTATGTAGCAAAGTGACCCTTATTTAATCACCATCTGGGTCCTTTTCAACTTGGATTTCATGTGTAGATTCCTGAATATTGAGCTAAGGTATTTGTAATACCATTGATTACGTGGTAATTAATCCTATTTTTAATCCAATGTGTTTATTTACACAAATTAAATGCTTGCTAGGGCAGCCCTGATTCAACTAAAAACAAACAAAAACATAGTGCCAATCTTTCTCTTTATCCTAATTTAATGCTATTCACTGCCCTAGGTTTTTAATCTCGCTGTTTGCAATTCTGAAGCAATAGCGGCTAAAGATCACAGTTCATTTTTAAATGCCTTTTAAATGTGTTGATAAGGCATATTCATTCAGTTGCGCTGTCCTTTCTGTGCATTTTAAAAATTGATTACAGAGATAATTATTTAGTGTTTATTTCAGTCTACCTGTGTTATCTCATTTTCTCCTCATCTTTAATAGGGATGGCGCAAAATGGATTGTGTGTGATTATTTTTGGCATTTATTTAAAACTTCATAAATGTTAAAATGTTGTCTGGCTAATAAATGAACATTAAAAAATCAAATATTTGCTCTTATTTACTCTCCCAAAAGGAAATAAAGCAGGAAAGAAGGAGGAAAGGGGACAGATTGTGAAAGAGAATGAAAAAGAAGTCTTTTATATCTGGGAACTCAAAATTGGATATAAATGACAGTCATGAACCATTTGATTTCTTTTTCTGCAATTTAAAATGAAATCATATTCTCCAGATCTGCTTTATTGTAATCGTTCTTTCCTTGTTTTCCTAATAAACATAACTAAAGCTTTAAAAATAAATGCATGGAAAACATCAGATCCTAGATATAGTTCGAAGTTAGTCTAATATGTAATTTTGGATTGTCGATGCACTTTGAGTCTCTATTACATTCTTTTACATCTGACTTTAAATCCTAGGCATGGAAGCAGTTATTACTTTGAATATCATAAACTATATGTGAGCTTCATATGCACAGATTGTTGGTCGGGAAACAAGTTGGAAACTTTCATATTGCATGAAACTTCAAGGCTTCATTCTACTGGTTTTAAAGAGGTGATTATTTTCTAAATAAGTAATAATGCTTTAAAATGCAGAATATAATCAGATTTTATCAAGAAAATTCACAGACTTTATAATTATTCTTCCAAACCACTTTATTGAGGTGTGATTGACATACAAAAAGTTGTACATATTTAATGTATACAACTTGATGAGGGTAGAGATAAGGATACATTCCTGAAACTACTACCACACTCTATCAGCTACAAAAGTTTCCTCCCCCATTTACTCTCATTTTTTTTTTTCCAATAAGAACACAAGATCTACCCTCTTAGGAAACCTTTGATTATATGATAAACTATTAATCATGGACACTATGCTATCTAATAGCTCCCTAGTACTTACTCATCTGGTATAACCAAAACTTTGTACCGTTTGACTAATACTTACGTATTTCCACTCCCCACCAGCTTCTAGCAACCACCAGTCCACTTTCTGCTTCTATGATTCTTTAACATTTTTTCTTTTTTTCTTTTTTGGTTTGTTTTTAGAGATCTCACTCTATTGCCTATGCTGGGGTGTAAAAAAACTGCTTGACATTGACCTCGCAACGATTCTTGGATGTGATGCCAAAAGCACAGACAACAAAAGTAAAAATAGGTGTGTAGGATTATATCAGACTAAAAAGCCTCTGCACTGCAAAGGAATCAGCCACACAATGAAAATGCAACTAACTCATAAAATGGAAGAAAACATTTTCAAACCATTCATTTGATAAAGGATTAATATACATAATTTATAAAGAACTCCTACAATTCAATAGAAAAAAAAAAGTGACCAGATTAAAAAATAAAGACTCTGAATAGGTGTTTCTCTAAAAGAGACACAAAAATTGTCAACAGATACATGAAAGGTGCTTAACATCACGAGTCATCGGGGATATGCAACTCAAAATCACGAGAGATAACACCTCACACTTGTTAGGATAGCTACTATCGAAAAGTCAAAGGACAGCTAATTTTGGCAAGGATGCAGAGAAAAGGGCACCCTTGCACACTGTTGGGAAATGTGAGTTGGTACCACCACTATGGAAAAACAGTATGGAAATTCCTCGAAGAGTTAAAGCTAGAACTACCATATGATCCAGTCATCTCACTTTTGGGTGTATATTAAAGTGAATTGAAATCAGGATCTCCAAGAGATATCTGCTTTCTCATGTTCACTGATTGTAGAATTATTCCCAATAACCAAGTTATAAAACCAAAAAAACTTTAGAATCATAGTGAACTGTGTTTAAATTCTGGCTCTGGCATTTCTTTGGTTTAAGTATGTCACAATTTCTCTAAGCCTCTGTTTCCTTTTCCGTGAAAATGGATGGAAGATGTTTCCTCAATGGGTTATTTTAAAGATTAAAAATAATGTATGTAATCTCTTAGCACTTTGCCAAGCACACTGTTAGTAGTCAAAACTTAGGTATTAATTGTCTAGTGCTTGCTACTGCTATCATACAATTTGACTTCTTTGGGTTAAACAATACCCTACAAATACAAAGAACTCACAATTATTAGTAGTAAAGTCTGTCCATATAGAATCAGATGAAGTTTGGTGGAGCCTTAAGGAGGTTTGATTTTAAGAAACTTACCCAAATGGTAGGACTTGTAAAAAAAAAAAATCCACATTTCTTAATACTAAGTGTCCTACTCTTTCCATAAATCCCTACCTTTGAATACACCAAAGTATATTAGTGACTCTTAAAAATATGTAATTTCTTTTACCTGCCAAGTGATAAGGTGTCTCTCCTTTGCCAGATCACATACCTATTAATGCTGCCAATGACTACTGCTATAACTCCTTTCACTATTGGGAATAGATTTTCAGAGTGACAGAATATTTTAATCCATGTTTCAAGAAGGAAATTAAGACAAAAACCTTCAGTGTATATTTTATTCATTTCTGGTCACTTATTGTATTATTAATAACTGATTTTCTGATATCTTTGGAAAGTTGCAAGATAAAGTGATACCAGGCTTGAAAATGTTGGAAAATAGAATCCTATTGTATCTTTAGGGTAATAGCTTAACATTAGTTACATCTTGCACTTGAGATGGTCTGTCCTCTTTTCTCTCTGCTTCTTCCTCTTCCTCTCTCCTATCTATCTATCTTAGTGTCTACATGTCATACTTTATTTGAGGTTCTGGAGTTACCATCATGATGAATTTAGCAAGGGTTCTTGCCCTGAAGAAAATCATCATCTTTTGTGGGGAAACAAACAGGCAATTGGATCGCTATACCCTGTTGTGACAACTGTTAGGTTAGCAGTAAGCAGTGGTGTTAAGAATGCCTACAAGTTAAATGCTTAATTCATGTGTGGGATGTATCTGGGCACCTTGCAATCTGATTTTACAGCTCTTCCCACGAAAGTGGTGGTGTATATGGCCTCGCCTCTTGAATGTGGGTTTGGCCTTGTAATTTGCATTTCGTAACAGAATGAGATAAAAGTGCCACTATGACAGTTTTAAGCTTCAGCCTTAAGAAGCCTGGCAAGTTACTGCTTGCTTCCATGTACTTCTGCCATTCCATGAACAATGCATGCCCTGGTTAGCCTGTTGGTTCCAAGCTAGAAGATGTGATTTGTATCATCTAGCATATTGTTTGGTGTTGGTTCCAAGAGAAGGATAAAAGACGCATGAGCAAGTTTAGCCAAAATCTGCAGAGCTACTCAGCTGAGCCCAGCCCATATCAGTCAACACCCATTTGACCCACAGATGCATGAGCTAAATAAATGCATATTACTATATGCCACTCATGTTTTATGGCTATTTGCTACTTAGTTTTATTATATCAATGCATGACTGGAAAAAAAATCTACAAATTAAGGAGATGGTGTATAGATTAGAAAGACAACGTAGAAAAGAAGACATGATAAGAAGGAGGAGATGGAGAATGCTTACATTCATATTACTAGGGAGTCTGATGGGCCAGGAACAGTTAGAATTTGACCAAATAATGGAGCTAATACAATTTAAGCTCAGTTGCACAAACACTCTCTGGTCACAGGGTCTTTTACAGGTGTATATATACACATATATGTATATGTATATACACATATATACACATATACAGGTTTATATATAATATTTTAGCTTGCATATTATATACATATAGTTAACTATATGTATATAAACACTAATCAGAAAGGAGCAGCCCATGATCTAACTAGCCATGCCTTCGGGTAAGCTCTGGGTGGCATTCAGGAGAAGATTCTGTATTAGAATGGTTATATTTGTCTATAATACTAATTTTACTGACCATAGGAGCTTGTGTATTCTCTTAGACCTTATAGTGTCTTTCTCAGACAGGGTAAAACTCTAGATGTTGATACCTCCACTTTATTTCAACTCTTCTACCTATTGCTAATAGCTATATGAAAAGAGGCCCCAGAATTGAGTAATACAATGTGGAATTTATTTTCCTGATATGGGGATTTTTTGTTACTGGTTTTGGTTATAACATGTAACAGTTTTCTGTTTGCTGGCACTTTTGTTCTACGAAGGAGGCTACAACACAATCAAAAATGTTAAAGAAGATAAAATAGGTGGTTAAAACTCTATACTTGAAGCTCTCTTTCTCTTTTCGAATGACTGAAAGTCAATGTCAACTTCATTTGAAAACTTGGATGATTTTTTTTGCTCAGAAATAATCTTGCTTTTCCCTGAGATCCTCAAAATTGTATGCATGTCTCCTTGATAGCATTTCTCACATTCTAAGCTGTGTCATGCCTTCTCTCCACTTACAGACTGGTAATTCCTAGAGAACAGAGACCATCCCTTGTCTACTAGATGTGGTTTGTATCATTTAGCATATTGTTTGGTGTGGTCTCAATTAATATTGTAATTTAATGTAAGGCCCCTGCCCTTCTCTCAAACCTGCAGGGGACCCACATACCAAAATACTAAAACTTTTTTATTTCCTATTTAAGTTGGAAGCATTGTTTCCTACCATTTGGGGAACACTTTTTCTGGGGAGAGGGATATAAGTAAATCAAAGTATAATTTCAGTTCTGATTCAATTTGGGCTTCTTTCCTGCTTATAGACTTAGTCCAAATTCATTTTGTATACTGTTTCTTAAAAAAAAATTGGACTTGATTTAACACATTCTATAGTAAGAAAGGCAAAACTGCAATTTTTCATCATAGAGAAAAACACAAACCAGTGAATACTTGATAATTTGCCCCGTGCAAGGAAGATGCCTGTTATGGAAACCAAAACTAAGTGTGAAAAATCTAACATTTAATTTCTTAAAGGAAGGCCATACTTGTTATTGCTGGCAAAGTTATCCAGACATGAGGAGTTGTGACATGTTGCATCAAAATGTATATTAACGCCCTTTTATATCCATACACAAAGGCATCCAACTGAAGTCATTCATTCACAAAGGAAGATTCCTGGCGAAAATCATATTTATATTATTTTTGCATTAAAAATTAGAAAAATGTTGGCTGAATTTTTGAACATATTTTTCCAATGCATTTTGATGCTTCTAGAAACATAATTCCACTGTAAAATCTGAGTCAATGGTTCTAAAAATTTCACATAAGCTTCAAGTGGAATGCTTATTAAAAATGCAAATTCTCATACCACACTTGACATATTCTGCATCTGCCCAGGAAATGACAATTTTAAACAACCACTGCAGGTGATTCTGCTATAGGTTGTTATAGGTTGTCCATGGACCACACTTTGAGACAAACTGAATTCCCCATGATATATGCAGATAAACATAAATCACTGGATACTGACAGGAAAACATTCTTTATTAGATATCTAATAGCTCACAAGTTCTAGTAGTGGTTACTATTTAAAGTATTTAAAGTTACTTCCTGAAAATAGAAGTGCTGTCTTCCAGAAACTTCTTTGGGTTTCATTAGAATTGAATCAAGAAGGCAAGTAGGTTCTTATTATAAATCTCCTCAGCTATCTCTGTAGCTTTGATCAGATCAGTTTTACCTTAGCTTATTTTAAATAAATTATCCTATGTAAAACAGTATTTTCACCAAAATTTGTTTGGAAAAGGGTGAAATATAATAGCATGCTCAACAACTAATGTTGATTTTATTTTCAAAATTTTACAATTTTTTTTAGGCTGGACATGGTAGCTTACACCTGTAATCCCAGCACTTTGGAAGGCTAAGGCAAATGGGTCACCTGAGGTCAGGAGTTCGAGACCAGCCATGGCCATTGTGGCTAAACCCCATCACTACTAAAAATACAAAAATTAGCCAGGTGTGGTGGCACGTGCCTGTAGTCCCAGCTACTCAGGAGGCTGAAGTGGGAGAATCATTTGAACCCGAGAGGTTGAGGTTACAGTGAGCCAAAATTACCCCATTGTACTCCAGCCTAGGTGACAGTGCGAGACTCTGTCTCAAAATACATATGCATAAAACAATTTTCACATTTTTGTGTATCAAAAAATAAAAACCATCTCTGTATTTTAAGTAAAAATTTGATTCATTTCAAAATTTTTAAGCTTTTCTTCATCTACTTCTTTTAAAAAAAAATAAAGCCTGACAGAACATATGCACATTCAATCTCTTGCTTTCATTATTTTTATTTTTTTTTTTGCTAAAAAATGTATATCAAAGTTATATTACCATGGTACCATCTATTCTTATTTCCTGATGTTATCATTAAATTCTCTGTCATATAGTTTTTGTGGTAAGTTGGCTTCTAGGATAAAACTCAGAATATGAGATCCTGTATTTTTTTTTTAAAGGAAATGTGTACAAACAAAATCAATTACTCTAAGCCATAGATGTGAGAAGAAAAAATGTTTCTTTTAAAACGTAAATTGATGACTCTAAAAATTAAAACAAAGCTGAAAGAAATACATATTGAGCACCTAGTATGTGACAGGTGCTGTGGTGAACAGAAATAACTTCACGTCAAATGCCTCATTGTGTTTAGTTAAAGGAGAGACTAATGGCAAGTATGTCATGTGCCATGCTTGAAACTTTCTTAGCACGTCTCTTATCCTTACAAGTCAGAGCAAAGTATATATAATGGATCTCATCTATGTTACAAAAGTCATATATGTTTAAAGATATCTTCTTAATGTAGTTTCTGCATATAACTTAATACATATGTTAGCAGTTATATTATGGTGTGGAGATGTAAGATTGGAGCCATTCTACTTTGGTTTAAATATTTGTTTCACCAGTTACTAACTTTATGCCCTTGAACAAATTAGTGAGCTACTCTGAGTATCAGTTCTTTCCCTGGAAAAATAGAGCTATTAATGGTGTGTATCTCACAAGGTAGTTAAGAGCAGCAATGAGATAATTAATTTGAAGCAAGTAGTCAAGTGTTCTGCATAGAGCTAACACTTCATAAATGTCATAACCATTATTATTTTGTGACTCTATAGAAACCTACTCTGAGGTAACTCTTCCTCTGTCAGGAGGAGTGTAATAAGTGGAGGAGGATGGGGTATTTGAGGAATACTTTTATTTCTTAGTCTTTAATGTCTCTGTTAACATGAGTGTGTTTTGCTTTTGTAATCTAAACAATAAATTCATTTTAAAATGAAAAGTAACACATTATTTTCAAACCTAATGTGATTATGATTATGGAAAATGTCTAATAATTTATGCCTTTTCAGATTATATGTGTTGGAAAACACCAATGCTCTTTCTGTAGATTTCTAAACCCTAATTAGGGAGCTTAAAGTTAGATTTATCTTTTGATGTTTATTTTCTTTCTTAGACAATAATTTCCTTTGGGAACAGATAATATGTAGCCTCGATATCTGTGCATAATAGATACTTTGGAAAAACATGTGGACTGATACAGTTTCATGAATGCCAAAGATTTACCTTTTAACATCTCTTCTTATTAATCTGAAATTAATAAAATAATCATACATGGAGATGTTAAAAAATGATCTCTTAAATTCCGACATAGTTCCAGAATTTACATTTTATGTTTTATTTCCTTTTCTTTCCCTTTTTTCCTGAGTGGAGTGATACAATGGAAAGCATAGAAAGGGTGAAGTATCAACTTACTTTTTTCCATAAAAATGATAAATCTGTTACCTATGAATAAATATTAGTCCAATTAATATATTCCAATGACCTGGCTAAGTTACACATTAGTTACTAGACATAAGAGGGAGATATGGGATATATTTGTTGTTATTACCATTATATATTCCTGTATATACATCTCAACAATAATTTCAGTGGGGTTTTGGCTGAGAGGGAAGACAAATGTATGCACTTGGTTTTTCTTGAACCTGAAAATCAGACATTGTTTTAAACAGTTCGAACTGACTAATTTGATGGATGTCAGATGAAATCTTATAATTCATTAAACTGACGTGACTTTGATTGCTGGAGACACTGAACATTTTTCAATAATTTACTCAGGCCACGTATGTGTTATACTTTGTGAGAAGCAGCTTAGCTTCATGGTTGACTCAGGCAAAGCAGCTGTTCACAGCTACATAAAAATATGTGTTGCCAAGCTCAGGTTTCACAGAGCCTTTCTTTAATGCTTTCTATTCATACAAAATCTTCCTGTTAAAAGAAATAGTTCTAAAAAACAGAAAAAAGTATTTTTTCCCCAGGTTTTTATGTTTCATTCTTCCTGAAACTCATAAGCAGTATTAATATTCTTTGCAAATCTTAGTTTTATTGAGATGATACAAATGCAGTCTTCAGACAGTCTTACTCTGGTGGGCCATCAAATATTCTGAATTAGTTGAACCCGAATCAATAGATTTTTAATAAACAGCTTCCAATAAGAATCATTTTCCTATGTATTAAACTAGGTTCTGTCACGTAATTACTGAAAGCAAATTTTCCCAATGAAATGGCAACCACATCTTTCCAAGGTGCAAGGACAAAAGTCTTGACATCATCCTTAAAACCTTCTTTTCTTCAACATTTCGCATCGATTCATCAGCAGTGTTCATTAAAATAGGTCCACAAACTCACCCTTATAACCTCTGCTAATTCTAACCTCTTTTAACCAGATTAACTGCCTTTTCTTTTTTTAACCCCTGTTGCCGAGGCTGGAGCGTAAGGGTGCAATCTTGGCTCACTGCTCCCAGGCTCAAGCTGTTCTCCCACCTCAGCTTCTTAGTAGCTAGGACCACAGGCAAGTGCTACCACCTTCAGCTAATTCTTGTATTTTTTGGTAGAGATGGGGTTTCATCATGTTGGCCAGGCTGATCTTGAACTCCTGACCTCAGGTGATCCACCCTCCTCAGCTTCCCAAGGTGCTGGGATTACAGGCATGAGCCACTGCTTCAGGCCGAGTTATTGCCTTCTGATGACCCTTCTTGCTTCAGCACAATTCTCCAGACAGCAGCCAACATGATCCTTCTAAAATGTAAGTCAAAATCTTTCCAGCCTATTCTAAAACTGCCGTGCTTCCCTTTCCACTTAGAATACAATGACCTACAAAATCCCATAGCATCTGGTACCCCATTCTCTCTGTCTTCCTCTCTCACTCTTTTCTTATTCCCTCATTCTCCTTTAATCACTCTTTACTGTCCCTTAACTATGCCAGGCATGCTTCTATTGTAGAAATTTTGCACTGGCTATTTCTTCTATTTCCTTCATTACCTTCAAGTCTTTGCCCAATAATAATCTTCTCAAGGTTGGTCTCAGACATGACCACTCTCTTTAAATTGGAAACTCCCAAGCTCCTCTCCAACCATATTTAATCCCTAATGCTTTTGTATCATCTACCTCTGCCTTGGGATTTTATCATGTTCAAATGAAGACAGAAATTTTTAATTATTTTGTTCACAAATATATCCTACATTACCCAGAAAAGTATCTGACAAATAACAAGGGTCCCATAACTAAATCTGGGACAAGACCACTTTATGCATATCCCATAATATCCCCAAGTGCCTTTGCTAGATAGATGCAGGTTAATGGTTTTTATGTTATGGAAACAGAACAGATACACTGTTACAGTTGTGGACTTTATCAGAACTTCTGCTTCCCAGCAAATGAAAATATTTATCTTCCTAATGTATGATTTGTAAAATTGAAATACTTTTAAGATAAAAATAATAAGAAATAATGAGAGTGACTTTGAGTACTTTTTCCACAGAATTATAAATTCTATGTAGTAATTATATTTTTGAGTAAATGCATATATTGAATTAACTTTATCATTGGATATACAATATGTATTGTAAAGCCTTGGGAAAATAGGTTCCATGCATCAGCATTTAATATTTGATATTGAATTAAAGTAAGTAATTCAGAAAAAGCAAGATTGCTACTTTAGATCAGAAGAACATATATATATATATCTTTCTACTAATGTAATTTGATTCAAATAAAAAAGCTAGTATAAAAGACATTTGCAAAAAATTTAAAAATTTGTGTTTAACATTTGTGTAAACAGTTTCTTGAAGTTAGAATTATATTCTGTTAATTGCATGCCCTCAACTTGTATTCAAGTAGACCAAATGGCAATTGAGCACTTGGATTTCAAGATTCAATGCGTACTCTTGTAGAGGTGTGTGTGTGTATGTGTGTGTGTGTGTCTATACGTGTGCGCATGTATGTGAGCACGTGTATGTTAATTCCCAGTTACAAAATATCTTTTCTAGTCATCTATCAAAAGCTTTTCCAATTAATAAATAGAAGCAACATCCTACAATAATAGACCATTCTTTTCACAGAACATATAAATGACAATGATGACACTTATAAACTTGATAAGGTCACATCTGTCAGAATAGATTGTTGCTTTCTGCCAAGTTTCAGTTCTATGTCTGTCTCTTTCTCTTTCCCCTTTCAGTATTTATAGGCCTAGAATAATCCTATGTGACTGTGTCATGCACTTATCTAAAGCCTAATAAGTATAATTGAGTTTGAAGAAAGATTTATACAAGGATAAACCACAATAAGTAATATGTACATTTAAATATATCTTTGCTAAAATGCAGTATTTATCAGACCTAAGTGAAAACTTCTCCTTTAGTTAGTAACCTTTGAAGAGAATTTTTAGAGCACACAGCTGTTAGAAAATGATTAGAATTTACCAAGGAATATTCTTGTGACATGCAGTCTCAAGATGTCACAAAAACAGTGGCTGGGCTGAGAAAACACATCTTTGTTAAGTTGTGAAAAGATCTTTCATGACCATAATACAGTCTGGGTGTCATGTTCAGGAGATGCTGTAGAGATTAGCTTTTTATTCTGTGCTTCTATTGAAAACTTCCATTTTCAGTTTAAAAATCTTGCCACAGGAAAATGAATACGGCTGAATTGAGGGATTGGTTCTGCCATTCATGTACTGTGGGCTGGCATTCAGAATGTAAAAAGAGAGGGAAAAAAGGAAGTGGATGATTGAGTATGATTCCCATTGAGGGGGCTGGGCACTACCTTTATCTATAGCCAACTATAGTTTATGCTTTGTGGTGTTTTAGCAAGAGGTGGAAAGAAATGCTAGTTGATTGTGAGATTTTGTTTCATTCCATTTTTGTATTGATACTATTCCTATCACATACTGTATTTTAGTTTCTTTCTTTCCAACTTTTCTGTCTCCAGTCTGTGTCTTAACCTTTGTAAGCCTTTCATCATATGTATGGTCATGTTTTCTGTACTCCATCTTCTTCTAGTCTTAACTCTCCACATGCCTTCTTTAGCTTTCTGTTTCACCTCTGTCCTTTATTATTCACTGAATTCACCTGGGATGATCTTTGGTGTCTTCCTCTTCCATTTCCCATATCCAATTATTTGCTAAATCTAGTACAATGCATCTCTTTAAGGCCTCTTACCTCTGTTATCTTCCTTTCTTCTGGCTGTTCTAGCATATTTTTATTATGATTTGCTGAGAATACTAAAATAGTTTCCCAGGTGGTCTTTCTGCCTCTTCTATTTGCCCTAAACAAAACAAGCTAAAACTGACCAAATAAAAATCTTTATTATTGAATATCTAATGAACTTGGTACATGACTTTCAGACTTCATTCAAAATCTTTACAAGGGCCAAGCAACTTTCTCACTTTTTCGACTCTTCTTCTCTCTAATTAAGTTGAACTTCTGGTTTCTCCAAATTTCAGTATATTTGAACTTCTAGTCTGTGATCTTTTGTCTTCTCTTTTTTTTCTGAGTCTAAATTATGTTAAATTCATGATATACCATAAATATGGACTCCTCCTCCTTTAATCCTTCATGCTAATTGTGGGATGACTCTTGAAACAAATGTAAGGTTTTGCTTTGTTTTAGAATTCCTTCATCTCTTGCCCAAATCCTCACTGCAATGAACATTTTGAAGTCAAGGACATTATATTGCCAACTGTTGTTTACACTTTCTTTAACTTAGCACTATGCTTT
Organism: Cacajao melanocephalus; assembly: GCA_963573385.1. NCBI lineage: Eukaryota > Metazoa > Chordata > Mammalia > Primates > Pitheciidae > Cacajao > Cacajao melanocephalus. The sequence continues at coordinate 2,834 of CAUYLG010008317.1, read as the reverse complement.
CCTTTAGGAAGGCACTCAGCACATTTTTATTTGAATTAAACTGCCCTAATTCAGTTCTGTATCCATTACATTGGATTGATATAACTTAATACTTCTGGCTTCAGAATAAATTCTGTGGCTGCCCTCAAGTCCTAGGAAAGTATGTAGACATACCTACTTATTTTAATGTATTACGACCAAAGTAATGGGACAGTTTTGGTCTCTTGCCAGCTGACTTAACTTTGTCCAAAAATATATAGTCCTAAAGACTTGTCACTAGTAGCTCATAGTCACTCGGTGTTTTAACTGATGTGACTACTCAGGTGTTCCTTTTGCTAGATCTTACTTCTAGGGCAGTTTTAAGCCATGAAGCACTAAATTCCGCTGCAGATTGTATACATCCTGCTAAGCCCGGGAGTGCCTCAGATTCTGGCAGATTAAGGAGAGTTAGTCTAAGTTTTGTGGCATTGGTTGACATACACACTGCTATGGGTTTTATTGATAATTGTGAAAAATTCAAAATTTGTATATTCTTCGGGGATTCTATTTTTGTTTTTGTTATTCAGGATAATCTGTGAAGCACTGACTTTCTAATTTTTAAAATTTTCTTGATATGACTATATATCCTCTGATATTTGACCTTTTAATTAGTGCCTTATAATCATCAATATATGTAGATCACATGCCTTTACATGTGAATAAAAGTAAAACAGTGGTACCAAAAATTAAATGGAATTATGACAGGCATTACAGAAAGAGTGAAATACTACAAATTGGACTGGTAATGAGTGAATGAAAAACTAAGAACTGTCTAAAAAGAAAAGAAAAAAAAGGACAATTTATTTTTCTCACATTTGACTAATTAGTTGTCAATCTTATGTCTTATAAACTTAAATTTGAAGTCAGAACTCTGTATAACAAGACTTTTGATTGACAAGACAATTTTTTACACATGGATATGATGTTATACTCATGTGTAACTGGGTATTGGATTGACATGAAAAATATCAATATATCTTTATATTTCCAACTAAGAGTTAATATCCAAAAGGAAAATTAAAGATGGTCAGCAATCATTTAATTATGCATTGTTATCTTGTTTCTTATTTCTTTTGGTTAATATGTAGTTGTCGTAAAATTAATTACACTTAATATAGATTTTATAGGATCTTATAGTATCATATGTGAGGAATTTACTTAAACATTGAAGTATATATACTGTGAACCTTGATCCCATTCCTTGATATATTAAAGCCTCATTACAATACAATTTGCTATTGTATGGATTTAGATATAGTAAAAGTAAAATGCTATTCTGAAGTATAGCAGCCAATTTAATGTGAATACAAAAGTATTAGACTGAGACACCTCAATAATAGTGTTTTTCAAAGTTATCATTAGATTTCTTTATGATTTTAATTATTTTAAATTGTATTTCAAATGCTAAGCAATAAATAAGTCATGGAATTATCCTTGTTTTGAGTAAAAGTCTGAATGTATTCTCATTTAAACTTGGACATTTTCAAAGTATTTTTTAAAGCAACAGAGTGTTTTAAAGTATGTCAGTAAGTATCACACAAAAACAGTGTGCCCTGGTTAATAATTGTTGACTTAAACAAAATTGAACATGTTTCTTCAGTGCTAGACTTCTCAGAGTGTTTGAAATGTTAATATGAATGTGAATATGAAAGTATGGAAACTAACATAACGTTCCCCAAACTTCTTTGAAGCAAAATCTTCCTGGGAAGCATCAAGTGGAAGCAAAAGATATTTTTGAAAACATGTTTCAGGAAATACTTCTCTGAGCAATTTTTTCCTTTAAGCTCCTGAGGATGGGAAATTTACCTGAGAACAGGACAGGGAGCTTCCATTCTTTTTTCCTTACTGTCTTCACCAGAGCTTGGCCAAGGATCAGACAATGCTTAAAATATTCATGTTAAACTGGACTGAACTTTATTTGGATGATAGCCCTCTTGATACAAAATAAATTGGAAAATAAAAATGTTTCTATAGACTGTAAAATGTTTACAAAATTTAATTAGACCACTGAACATTGATCATGTTTGGCGGCTCATGGTTCCTCACTTGCCCCATCTCTGGTAAGTTTGTGACATTAAAATGGCAGGATCAAATTCACATGTAACAATATTAACCGTAAATGTAAATGGACTAAATGTCCCAATCAAAAAGACACAGACTGGCAAATTGGATAAAAAGCCAAAACCCATCAGTGTGTTGTATCCAGGAAACCCATCTCACATGCAGGGATACACAAAGGCTCAAAATAAAGGGATGAAGGAAGACTTACCAAGCAAATGGAGAGAAAAAAAAAAAAGAGAAAAAGAGAAAAAAGTAGGAGTTGCAATCCTAGTCTCTGATAAAATAGACTTTAAACCAACAAAGATCAAAGGAGACAAAGAAGGACATTACATAATGGTAAAAGGAGCAATGCAACAAGAAGAGCTAACGATCCTAAATATATACGCACCCAATACAGGAGCACCCAGATACATAAGGCAAGTTCTTAATGACCCACAAAGAGACTTAGACTCCCACACAATAATAGTGGGAGACTTTAACACCCCATTGTCAACATTAGACAGATCAAACAGACAGAAAATCAGCAAGGATATCCAGGACTTGAAATCAGACCTGGAACAAGCAAACCTAATAGACATTTACAGAACTCTCCACCCCAAATCCACAGAATATAGGTTCTTCTCAGCACCACATCACACCTACTCTAAAATTGACCACATAATTGGAAGTAAATCACTCCTCAGCAAATGCAAAAGAACGGAAATCATAACAAACAGTCTCTCAGACCACAGTGCAATCAAGTTAGAACTCAGAAT
>CAUYLG010008316.1:0-113751 GCA_963573385.1 Cacajao melanocephalus | reverse complement strand
AACATAATCCCATTCACAATTGCCACAAAAAATAAAACACCTAAGAATACAGCTAATTAGGGAGATGAAAGAGCTCTACAATGAGAATTACAAAACACTGCTCAAAGAATTCAGAGCTGACACAAACAAATGGAAAAACATTCCATGCTCATGGATAGGAGGAATCAGTATCATTAAAATGGCCATCTTGCCCAAAGCAATTTACAGATTAAATGCTATTCCTATCAAATCACCAATGACATTCTTCACAGAACTAGAAAAAACTATTTTGAAATTAATATAAAACCAAAAAAGAGCATGAGCAGCCAAGACAATCCAAAGGAAAAAGAACAAAGCTGTAGACATCATGTTACCTGACTTCAAACTATATACTACAGGACTACAGTAACCAAACAATTATTTAATTATTTAGTATTTCATGTGTAAGAATAGCACGAAGATCTATAAAAGCAAAAAAAAAAAAATTTTATTTTTTTTGGAGACAGAGTCTGGCACCGTCTCCAGGCTGGAGTGCAGTGGTGCCATCTCAGCTCACTGCAACCAACCTCTGCCACCTGGGTTCATGCGATTCCCCTGCCTCAGCTTCCTGAGTAGCTGGGACTACAGGTGCATACCACTATGCCTGGCTAAAATTTTGTATTTTAGTAGAGACGGGGTTTCACCATGTTGGCCGGGATGGTGTCAATCTCCTGATCTCATGATCCACTCACTTTGGCCTCTCAAAGTGCTGGGATTATAGGTGTGAGCCACCACACCCGGCCAAGAACAAAAATTTTGAACAATGTCCATCAACAGAAGAGTAGGATAATAAATTATAGAATGTCTCTATTATGGAATATTATACAGCAAAGGGATAAAAGAACTGGAAGTATATGTATCAATAGGGATTAACTTACAAAATGTTACATTCAGCAAGATAGGCAAATTGCAGAATGATTCTTTTGGCACAATGCCATTCATATAAAGTTTGAAAACCTACCAAAAAAACACTTTCTATGCAAAGGTACCTCTGTAGTAAAACTATATAAACATTCATAAGATTGATAAACACATAAATCAGGATAATGGTTAACTTTAAGGAAGGAGAAAGGAGAATGCAATAGAGAGTCATGTTTGCTTCTTTGTTGCTTTTCTGTCCAGCTCTGCAGCATATCTGGGGGAATACTGAACTGTGATACAGCTGTGCAGTAGATACACAGATGTTTGCTACAATATCCTCTTTTAAGTATGCTTGAAATAGCTCATATGTTTTTTAAAGACAAGAAAAGAAAAACAACTTGTCCCTTTAAAGAAGATAAAACAATTAGCTTATTTGCTGACGGGGCCACACCATGCACCTCCATGTATAGCATGGCAGATCATGGGCACCAGGTTACTGTTGCCAGTTTTGCTTTGCTTCTTAGAAGTGGGTGCTTTTGCTTTGCTTCCTTTGTCTTTAAGAGTTACATTTCTCTGGAACTGAATGTGGAGCTGTTGCCAATCTCCAGAAACCTTGTTAGCATCCTTCCTTATAGTTACTGCCCAGATGGACGTATCAGCTCTGATGGTATTAGATAAGACCTTCGAGTTCTTAAAAATATGTTCAATTCTTGGAAAATCTCAATAAAGGGAGAAGAATGCAGTTGTTTCTTATAGTTTAGTTTGAAAGACTACATGGAAGGTTAAAAACTACTTTAGAAATAGCCTCTGAATATCCCTTAAAGAGGCCATAAAGCACATTACAGGAGACTTTTACAGAGAAAATCTTCTCCCGCTTTTTGTTGTTTTCTTTTTTATTGTGGTAAAATAAATAGAACACAGAATTTGCCATTGTAGAACAAGCTAGTCACCATTCACAACGCTGCGCAGTCATCACCACCTACCTCCAGAACGTTTTCATCACTCCAAGAGGAAACCCACATCCACGAAGCAGCCATTCCCCCTTAGCCCTGCTCACAGCACCCTGGCAACCCTGCTCTGCTGTCTGTGTCTATGGATTTGCTCGTTCTGGACATTTCGTATAAATGGAATCACACACCGAGTTGCCCTTTATGTCTGGCTTCTCTCACTCAGCATCATGTTTTCAAGGTTCTTCCATGTGGTGGCCTGTGCTGCCACTTCATTCCTTTTCACGGCAGAAAACATCCCAGTATATGGAAAGACTACATTTCTCTTTATCCATACAACGAGGTGGAGAAATGGAAACCCTCTTACATCTCTGGTAGGAATGTAAAATGGTGCAGCCACTGTGAAAAACAATTTGGCAGTGCCTCAATAAATTAAACATAGAATTACCATATGAACCAGCAATTCCACGCCTAGGCATCTACCCAAAAGAACTAAAAACAGGTGTTCAAACAAAAACTTATACAGGATTGTTTATAGCAGCACTATTCACAATAACAACAAAGCAAAAACAACCCAAATGTCCATCCCTTTGATTTAAAGCAGCTGCCTTGTGTTAAAGTCATGTTACATTAAGATTTCAGATCTGCCAGCATCAGAATCATAGTCAGCGCATGGTAATGTTCACACCATAAGCAGGCCAGGGAAAGTGGATCCTAACCTGTGAGGAGCAGGGTCACTCTGCCCCAGTCCCACACTCACTCCCAGGCAGCTCCTCCTGAGTGGATGCTGGGTGCAAAGACATTTGTATTGAATTTAAGGTGTTATCTGAGTCTCTCTCTTTTGAAGAAACTCATAGACAAATCCTATCAGCTAAACAAGGATGTGGTATGACCCTTGAAAATTGCATCCACCAGAATTATAGACCTGAACACACCTGTGTTCTAGAGATGACCCTGGCTTGAGGGTCAAAAGCCACGTGGCATCCAGAGAGGACTCTTGCAGGTGGCAGAAGGGACTTGCGTGTTCTGGGAAGATGCTTCTGAGACTTGGAGAAGATGTACTGGAACTACACCAGCCACTTGAGTGTAAATAGTTCAGCCACAGATCTATGTTCCGGGGAGGCAGACAAAAAAAAGATGAAGGCAAGTGGATTCACCTCCTGGGGCTGCCATGACAAAGTACCACCAACTGAGTGGCTTGAACCACAGAAATTTTTGTCCTTGAAGTTCTGGAGCATGGAAGTCCAAGATGAAGGTGTTGGCAAAGTCTCCCCTTCTGAGAGCTATGAGGGAGAACCTATCCTGTGCCCCTCCCTTCGCTTCTGGTGGTTGCTGGCAATCTTGGCTGTTCCTTGGTTTGCAGATACATCACTCTGATCTCTGCCTTCTTCACACAATGTTCTGCCTGTGTCCAAATGGCCCCCTCTTTTAAAAGACACCAGTCATCTTGGATTAGGTCCCACCCCACTCCAGTGTAACCTCGTCTTAAATAATTACAACTCCAACGAGCCTATTTCCAACTAAGGCTGTGTGTGTGGTACAGGGGAGGAGGCATGATTCCATCACAGGAAGAGAGCGTGGCAAACAGTGAGGCTGGGATGGACTGAGCAGCTGGCGTGCTGGGCTTGTAGCTTCCACACTCATTCTCTTGAGCATCCCAAGACACCTGTGGTGCAGCCATTAGGATCCTAATTTTAACAATGAGCTTCATACAATGTGCTCATGCTCACACAGTAAGAGGCACAGCTGAGGACGCAGTTCAGGCAGTCGGGTTCCAGAGCCCAAACTCTTTCTACTTTCCACTGGAACATGACCGTGCAAAGGAACAGGGTGGAAGCAGGGAAGACCACAACGCACAACCAGATGCCTTGCCTCAGAATAGAAGAAGGAAAGGATGTCTTCAAAGCTCATGGGAGACTGTTATTAGGGAAGCGAGGGGCAGGTTGGAGAGGCAGAGATCAACACGGAGACCCTCTGACTCTACCGCCTCATCTGCTCTAACCCCACAGGCCTCCCTGCTGCGCTGGTTATGACAGGTGCCCTCCATTTAGCTCCTCCTGCCCCGAGGGGTCCACTTGTCTGTCCCTCTCGCTCCCATCTCTCAGACCTCCAGTCCAGCCACCTCTTCGTAGTGAGCTCAGCGCTGACTTCCTGCTCCAAAATCGGGGATTGCCCTACACCAGCATTCTCCATTCTTACTGCCTGCTTTATTTTTCTCCCTAAGACTTTTTTCCCATCTAATAGTAAATCTTTATTATCGTCTGTTTCCTCCCACTAGAATACTAACTTCATGGAGGAGAGACATTGACCGTTTTGTTCAGTGTGGTAAATTCAGCACCTATACTAGTGCCTGGCTCTTGGGAGGGCTCCATAATACACGCTGAATGAATAAATGTTTCCAAACAGTCCTGGATGCTGGGGCTGGTATGTCCTTGCTTGGCGACCAGGGAGGACATGTCTAACGCCTGCCCCTGCAGAAAACCTGGGGACCGTCTCAGCCTCAGGTGGGTAGGGCTGAGGGCTGCACCCCTTCCACACCCCAGTCTCTCTTTAATAATGGTCAGTGCGACAGAAATTCTGGGCTCTTAGTGGCAACTGATCACAGCTCTCGCCTGCCTTCTTTGGACATCACTGGGTGAAAGGTCTGCCTTGCTTATTCATACAGACATAATTCAGAAGAGCAACTGGGGTTTTCCAGCCAGGGGCATGAGATGGGGGCTTCACAGCCACACGTTTCAGCTCTCAGCTTCATTTTGGAAGGAGCACCTTGAGCAAGACTTCCCAGGGAACAAGAGACAGTGGTCACGATCTTCTCCTCCCCCCGCTCCCCTTAAGAAGAGACAATCTCTACAGAGCAGACATGCGGAGGGTGAGCCCCTACTAAGGGGATTTTCCTGAGGGTTTCCCCAAACGCTTAGTAAGAAAGAGTCCAGGCTGGCTCAAGAAGCCCAGACTTCTCTCCTTGTGCGCTCTGAGTTTTATACAGAAAAGAAGTTTCGGCGTGATGAGGAGCTCTTCGCTCCTGACCCTGCTGCATCAGGCCAGCGTGTGCAAGAAACACAGACCACTTCAGGAGTTTACAATAAAAGGCATTCTGTGCAGGAAATTGGTCACCCAAGCGAAGGGAAATCTCGGAATGCAGATGGGATGGTGAAAAAAACGCTGAGATTAGAACAGCTAGAAATCATGCCCATCTCGAGGCTAAAAGGGCAAAGGAGAACTGGCAGTGGCCAGAGCCTGGGGACCCCTCAATGGAACCTGACATCTGGCCACAGCCGGCTCCTCCTGTAGGAGCTGGAATCAGGAGTCGTGCGGAGCTACTGCCCAGGCAGCCACTGAGGCTGGGATGGGGAGGGATGTCCCGGCTTCCCCCACCCTCCCACCCTCTAATCTCCCACCAGGGCCTCCCAGGGGCCAAACCCAGATGGAAGCCAGCTGACCCCGGACAGGCCCAGGACACACACATTACAGATTGTGATTAGGCAGAATGGTGGCCCCACAAGATAGCCACGTCCTAATCCCCAGAACCTGTGAACACGGTGCCTCACATGGTCAAAAGGACTTTGCAGACGTGGTTAGATTAAGGCTCCCGGGGTGGGGAGATTAGCAGGTAAGCCTGATGTGACCACACTGGTACTTACTAGAGGGGGACAGGCATGTCAGAGTCAGAGAAGGAGATGTGACCATGGCAGCAGAGGTTGGAGTGATGCAGGGCCACCTGCCAAGGAATGTGGGCAGCCCCTAGAAGCAGGAAAAGGTGAGAAAACAGACGCTCCAGAGAGCTTTCAGGAGGGATGCCGCTCTGCAATGCCTGGACTTAAGCCAGTGAAATTTACGTTAGACTTCTGACTTTCAGAATGAGAAAGAATAAATTCATCTCCTTTGAAACCACAAAGTTTTTGACAATCTGTTACGTCAGCAATAGGGAGCTAATACATCCACAAATATCTCATGTAATATTCAGTATCTCATATGTAATATTCAGTTTGGAGAGCCCCCTTCCAAGGCAAAATAACACATAGGAAAGGAAAAGAGATAATGACATGGCATTATGTCATGAACTTTGAGAAAAAGGCCTCAGAACAGGCAGAAGAGAGAAAATACATCATTGTCTAGCCTCAGGGTATCGTTCTAAGGAGGGCAGTCAGCTAAGACTCATGGCACAGAAATACCAGATGAGCTGGAGAGTGTTTGAAAGAGGGATGACCAGAGGGTCATTCCAGAAATAAAGCCATTTGGAGTTCAAGTTGGGGGACACCTCATTCCTAAAGGCTTCCGGCATTGCCCTGATGACCTCGATGTTCTGCTGCAAATACCTTTACAAGCATCTGGGGAAGCTTCACCCATTCCAGTCCTTTAAAACCCATGAAGGAAGTGGTGATTTCTGTGGCCAGGTCGAAATCCTATAAACCTGCAGTTATGAAAAACATTTAAACTTAAGCACACTCCAAGGACACTGGCTATGGGGGCTGACTCAGAAGTTACTGGCAGGACTCACCGTACACGGGGTGTGGCACACGGCATTCTCAGAAGACACAAAGTGTCTGCTCCGACACTTGCTGATAAGACGCAAGTGCTTAAGGAAAGTCCTCCTTCTCATTCCCAGTTTTCTTGGCCAAATTGACATTTCACTCTGAAGTGCTTTTGTCCACTGCTTGGAGAACAAAGGAGTGAAGTATGAAGTGTGTTTGTGGAACTAGGAACACTCTTGGGAAGGGAAGACATTCTTACATAGAAGATGAATCTGAGTACAGTCAGTGTCGAGATGTGTGCACCAAGCATCGCACCAACAGGTACCAGATACTGATTCCACCACGGCCCGTCCAGCCAAGGGATGTGCCATGGGCCAATGGCTGACGCCAGTGCTTGTCGGTTTTCATGCTTTTTAATGCACTGCTTGTTAAGTAAGCAAGTCGATATATCAGAAATGAAATTCTAGAAATGCTCTCAACCAGCAAAAGTAATGCTCATAAACAATGGGCCCCATCTGGTGGCTAGGCATCAAGCCTCTGGCATCGCTGGCCACATTCTACCTCTCTCATTCTCTCTCTCTCTCTCCCCGCCCCCGCATGTGTGTGTGTGTGTGTGTGTGTGTGTGTGTGTGTGTGTGTCTTCAAGGAATTCTCTCAGCCCATTCACTGTTGTCTTTCAACAAAAGAATGCTTCCTCCAGGTTCCAATTTCCCAAGCTTCTGTGATTACAGTGGTTATGTTCCAGTTAAAATAAAACCACAGATGTGCCTGAGAGCTGTAACCAGCCTGGCTGACCATGGAGACCCGGCTGACCGCGGAGACCCGGCTGAGCGTGGAGACCCAGCCGAAGTTGGAGACCTGGCTAACCATGGAGACCTGGCTGACCATGGAGATCTGGCCAAGCTTGCTTTTGCTTACAGGATTTACAAATGTAATCCGCCAAGCAGCTTATACAAAATCAAGCACCCATCACACCCACCAACACCCCGGCAGCATGAGCAGAGCAGCCACAATCTACGTCCCGGGATCAGAATTGGGAGCACAGGAAAAAGAGCGTTTGAAAACATGGCCCCCAATTTCACATATGGCAAAAGCGAGACCCAGAGAAAACAGGTGGGCATGGCAGTGAAGTCACCAGAGGTATCCAGAGCAGAACCCAGGTCTCAGAGTCCCCAGACTGCAAGGCCTAAGAATCCTATGACCAATGGCTGTCCACTTACCACGAGCCTTCTGCATTGCAGGTTGTATCTCAAGCCAACCACCATGTTGTCCCTCCTCGCCATTCACTGACTTCCCTGTCTACTCCCTGCGATCCCCTCCTCACACCCGGGAGCATCAAGGGCAGGGCAGCTGGCTGCCACCATGGCTAACGCCCCAAAGCCACCATCCTGGAAGGCTGGCATAGCCTCCTCCCAGCCCTGGGTTTTTCTGCCTGTAGCAGTAAAGTCAGGGGGAAGAAAAGTGGCTGTAGCCCATGGAAGACCTGGCTAATTTATACTGAGGACATCCACACAAAGCAATCTAGTCCTAAGCATGTCACTCAGTACAATTTCTCGGTCCTTATCCCAGACATCCTCCCAGCACTCTCACCTTCTGCCCATGCTCAAAACCTTCCATAAATCCTTCCCAGGGGGCAGGTATCCTTCCACCAAAATAGAGTTAGCCAGACCATTTGCTTCTCTGCCTGTTCACCGTCATTCACTTACACGCAGCTTTTCTCATCATGTCAACATTAACATGAAGGGGACACCCATTACCCAGGCAACAAGCAGAAAGGCAAGTTCCATTTCAATTACAGCCCCTGGATGATGGCAACAGCCCCCACCTGGGCTCCCAGGCCCCACCCTTGCTCCTCCAAGCAGATCTTTCAAAAAATATAAAGTAGATTACATCTCTTCCCCCAAAGCCCTGCAGTAGCTGCTCACCCCATGCAGAATAAAATCCAAAGTCTTTTCAGAGCCTATGAAGTCCTATATAATGCAGCTCTTGGCCACCTTGCTGACCTGGTCCCCGCTACCCCTCACTCACTCCGTGCCAGCTCGACCCCTGACCACATGGGGGCCGGCCACCTCAGGGGCTCTGGGGAGACTCTCTCCTCCCATATCTCTCCACGGCTCCTCCCCACACTCCCTTCAGGCCTCTGCTCATCCAAGAGGCCCTCCCTGACCACCCTGTCTGAAGTAGAACCTCCCAGTCCCTCTGTCCATTTACCTGCCTTACTTTTCTTGTTAGCTGTTATCACCACCTGACGTACAATTGCATATTCCTTTCTATAGACGTAAGTTCAGGAGCGCCAGGACGGACTCACTGGTTTTGTTCCCAGCTGATTTCCCAGAACCCAAAACAGCACTTGGGAGATGGGTGGCACTTAATAGACATCTGTTGAACTGAAGTACAGGATGCCAGCTGCAGAGACGACCATCATGAAGACCTGGCTCAAGCTCAGCTGGATTCTGTGATTTCTGTGCTGCCCGGGCCCTTCAACCTACCAGCCCGGCACTACCTTCCCTGGGAGCCTTTGCAGCTCCTCTTTCCTCTGCCTAGAAGGTCCTTCCCCAGGTCACTGAGTGGCTGGCTTCTCCTCATTCCTCCCATCTCAGAGCCAACAGCATTTCGCTAGACCGGTTTTCCTGCCCACGCTATCTCTAGTAGCCCCAGGCCTTTCCATCACATGGCCCGGTTTTAGCTCTCTGCACATTTCACGTCACTACCCACATGAGCTACCGTGAAACTCTGACCAGTGATGTGACATCTAACCCTCCCATGTGCACACAGCCGCAGCCAGGGCGCTCACCCGAAAACAACCCCACAGCTACGCTCCAATCTGCTAAGGGGGGGAAGGGAAATCTACGAGAGGGCAGATGTGCCTGAACAAATCATCCTGCATTATTCATTTAGTAATATTTTATTAAGGATATGTGTCAGGCACAGTCAGGCATGGTGTCAGGCATGGTGCTGGGAACAGTGATTCACTGTAGCAGGAAACACAGTCCCTTCACTCCCAGAGCTCAAAGACTAGTTGCAATTAGCATCAGAAATTAAAGTGGAGCTGCGAGAAGAATTCCAAATGCATCTGTAGATACTCTGCCCTAAAGGAGGGGGAGTAACTCCCCACCCCTTCAGTGAAGAAAGGGGGGAAGCAGGTAACTTTAAAGTGGAGAAACCTGGCAACAGGACATCAGGCAGGCCATCAGGGTCGGCAGCCATACATCATGTTGGCAGCATGGACCCTGATATGACATGATGAAAATGGCACCTTACCTCTGTGGCCTACCTCCCAAAAACTTATAACCTCAGTTTAGTCAAGTCACAAAATCAGACAAGTTTCAAGAAAGGGGCATTCAATAAAATCCCTGGCCAGTGCTCCTCAAAACTGTCCGTCAAGGCCATCTGAAACAAGGGAGGCTGAGAAACTGTCACAGCCAACAGGAGCCGAGGGAGACATGATAACTAAATGTCATGTGGGATCCTGGAACAGAGAGAGGACATCAGGACCAGGTGCGGTGGCTCACACCTGTAATCCCAGCACTTTGGGAGGCCGAGGTAGGCAGATCATTTGAGGTCAAGGGTTTGAAACCAGCTTGGCCAACATGGTAAAATCCCAGCTCTACAAAAAATACAAACAAACAACAACAACAAAATTAGCCAGGCATGATGGCATGTGCCTGTGGTCCCAGCAACTTCGGAGGCTGAGGCAGAAGGATCACTCAAGCCTTGGAGGTGGAGGCTGCAGTGAGCAGAGATCATGCCACTGCATTCCAGCCTGAGCGACAGAGTAAGACTCCCTCTCAAAATAAATAAAGAGGACATTAGAAAAAATTAAGGAAATCTGAATAAGCTATGGACTCTAGTTAATGAAAACATATCAGTGTTGGTTCACTAATTGTAACAAATATACCATACTAAGGTAAGATGTTAATTATAAGGGAAACTGGGTATGGAGTGAGTGAGAATCTTACACAAGAAATCCCTGCAGTGTATGCTCAATTTTTCCATAAATCTATAACCATTCTGAAAAATAGTCTATCATTATTTTTAAAAGAGGATCATGTGGTAAGATAGGGGACTACCTTTAGGGGTGAAGCCTGCACACCCCTTCTGCAAACACCACCAGGTTCCCTAACTAGCCACACTCAGGTACAGCCTTCAATCTGCTCACAGGTAACATAGCATGGGCCCACGCTTGCCTGTACTGATGAAAAGCAACATAGGACGTTGGCCACGGAATTGGATAAAATCAAATAAAACGTCCTTTCAAAAGACACAGAAGGTTTCTTCTCACCCAAAAAGAGAACAATAACTGAGCACATTAGCTTTTATCTATGTTTAAAGGCATGGTGCATGAGTTGAGCTTGGTTGAGGCAGGCTGAGTTAAACGAATACTTTCCAATCATGGAGAATTTTCTCTAGGAAACAGAAGAAGGAAGAGACAACCACTCAAATGTTCATTTGATTGTTTTTGCAAAAGGTTTGCAGCAGATCTGAGGAAGGCTTCATACGACAAATATAATAATGGTATAATAAGATGATATAATGTCATAATAATAGTGATATAATGGCAATAAATATGTCAAAATAATAAATGAATGAATAAATAGATTAGGTGCTTCAAAAATAATGACATAAGAATAAAATGATTTCATGGAAAGGCCTGGTTTCTAAGAAACACCAACATAGAAAGTCAAATAAAGAGTCATTTGTGGTTGGGTGCGGTGGCTTACACCTGTAATCCCAGTACTTTGGGAGGCTGAGGCAGGAGGATCACTGGAGCCCAGTAGTTCAAGACCAGCCTGGGCAACACAGCAAGACCCTGTATCCACAAAAAAAATTAAAAATTAGCCAGATATGATGGTACATGTCTGCAGTCCTAGCTACTTGGGAGGCTGAGGCGGATCACTGAGCCCAGAAGAGAGAAGCTGCAGTGAGCTGCGGTCATGACGTTGCACTCCAATCTGGATAACAGAGAGAGATCTGCTTTCTCAAAAAAAAGTAATTTCCATTAGCATCTACTTGGCAAGTTGCCCTGGGTTTGTTTCTTCAACACCCCATCAGAAATCTGACGTAAAGGCTCTGGTTTTAAATCAGCATGCTAGCAGACCTATGGAAAGAAAGACTCCAGTTTCATTGGGTTCCATTTTTGCCTGCGTAAGAAAATTACGAAAGTTAAATCCTACAGTAGAAATAAAATCTGTACTCAGTAAGAAAGGTCATATTGGAATCTAAATGATACATGGAGTTTCTAAGAGAAACTCTATCCTCTATTTCCATTTCACAAAGGACCTACAGTGCATGAAACTGGCAATGTGGTGATTAAGGCCCAGCTTCCTGTAACCTCGAGCAATGTAGCTGAAATCAGGGATCTGGGGAGGCTACCAAAATCCTACCAAAGTGCTGACCTTTGGCAGTTTCTTTTTGTCCCCATCCACTTCTGGTTTTTAGATTATTCTGATATTGAGAAAAGAGTGTTAGACTCAGAACATTCAACATATACTTGTTGAGAACCTACTCTGCCAGGCACTGCTCTGGAGTCCTGAAGCCTGGGTTCAAATCCCAGGTCCACCAGTCCTAGCTACATGGCTATGGGCCCTTAACATCTCTGACCCTCAGTCTCCCCAGCTGTAATGGAGCTAAGAGTTGTAACTTCTTCACTGGCTATTTTGATAACTAAAGGAGATAATATAGAATACAGGACCTGGCATGCAGCAGTGCTCAATAAATGCTGCATCAGAAAGGTCTTCTTCCCATAAATCCTGAAAACTCCTCCCATACTGGCACCTTGGCAGAGACTGCTCAGGGTGGCCCCCATCCAGATGCACCCTCCCAGACACTAAGACCAGCCAGCCCCACTATCAAGCCTGACCTGTGCCACATCAAATTATTGCATTAAGGAGCATTTTGTAAGACAAATATAATACAGTGTTAATATTACATACAGAACGGCTTAATAGGTCACCTTCCCAGAAATGTGTATTTCTAACCTCTTTTAAACTCCTATTCATGCTTCAGGGTCCACTTCAAATGTCACTTTCTCTGAGAAGCCTTTTTAGATTCTCTCCCTACAGAACCCAACGCGTTCTCTTACCTCTGTGGAACTTGGTCTCTTGTCCTACTGTGCAGAGCGCCACCTACTGGCTCAGTTCACTGTCTCAGCGTCTGACTCCTGGACTAGGGTTTCAAGCATCTTGAGTTCTGATTCTAAAAAGGACTGTAACAGTCAAGCCAATTGCTTAGATCTGCTGAAACAGGCAACAGGACCACTAGGTCGTGATGAAAGCTGTTTTAAGAAGACTAGACTAGCAGCTGGATGGATTAGTGAAGAAAGACTCCGTCAGAAAGACCTCGAGGTGGCCACACAGACATTCCAGCAACGAGCCGTATGAGCCTGCATGTTGCCAGGAACATAGCCCTCAGCCAGTGAGACCCTCCTGGTCATCAGGAAGACTCAGGGGCCAAAAATAAGACTTTTTTAAAACAACTGTACCATAACACCCAAGTATGTTTTTTTCTGCTCTAAATCAGGCACCTTGAGAATTAGAACTTGAGAACTTCTTAGTCATCCAAAGGTAGTCACGTGAGATCTATGAACGCATTGTGGAACTTCTATTACTACTCAAAATGTATATTTAATCACGACAATGAAAAGACAAGCCACAGAATGATTTTTTAAAATTTTAAAACATATCATTAATTTAAAAAAAGTACAACCCAACTTTAAAAATGAGCAAAAGACCTGAACAGATACCTGACCAAAGAAGATATATAGATGGCAATAAGCACATGAAAAGATACTCAACATCATGTATCATTGGAGAGTTGCAGATTTTAAAAAATGAGGGTACCACTACACAACTATTAGAATGGCTAAAATCCAAAATACCACTAACACTAAATGTTAGCAAGGATGAGAAGACACAGGAAGCCTCACTCACTGCTGATTGGAATGCAAAATGCTATACCCTCTTTGGAAGACAGCCTAGCAGTTTCTTGCAAAATTAAACATATTCTTATCATATGATCCAGCAATTGTGCTCCTTGGAATTTATCCAAATGAGTTGAAAACTTACATCTGCACAAAAGTCTGAATATGAATGTTGACAGTAGCATTTATCATAATTGCCAAAACTTGGAAGCAACCAAGATGTCCCTCAGTACATGCGTGGATAAACGCTGGTCCATCCAGGCAATGGAATGTCATTCAGTGATAGACAGATATGAGCTATCAAGCCAAGAAAAGACAGCGAGGAAACTGAAATGCATATTGCCAAGTGAAAAAAGCCAATCTGAAAAGAGTACATACTATCTGAGTCCAACTATACAACATTCTGGAGAAGGCAGTATAAAGATCAGTGGTTTCCAGGAGTTCAGGGAGAAGGAGGGAAAGGGTAGATAGAGCACAGTGGGTGGTCTTAGGGCAGTGAAACTACTCTGTGTGATACTGTAATGGTGCATAGACATTAGCAAAACCTACAACAGAAGGAGTGAACCCCAATGTGTAGTGTGGACTTTAGTAAGTAATAATGTATCAAAATTGACTAATCAATTATAACAAATGTGCCACACTAATGCAAGATGTTATAACAGGGGAACTGGAAGGGTAAGGGGTAATATGAGAATTTGCTATACTTTCTTTCCACTCAGTTCTATAAACCTAAAACTGCTCCCCTCAAAGAAGGCTATTACATTTTTTAATGTATAATTGAAAACTCTTTATATCAGTCAGGATAGATTATGTTATGCTGTGGTAACAAATAACTTCAATGGCTTGAAACAACCAAGGTTTAGGTCTCACTTGCACTACCCACCCTGGACAGGCCAGCAGGGGGCACTGTGACCTTCTCCTTAACCAAGCTTGAGTCAGGCACCTCTGAGCCCTGACTTGTTCCCAAACCTGCCCCCCACTACCTCCTCCCCATCCCTCAACCCCACCCCACTCCCCACCTGTGCTGGACTCGCATATCCCAATTTTAGGAAGAATCTGCTAAAGTCCTTTTAGAGGGAATCTCCCACCATTGATATCTGGCCACCTTCAGCAAGAATCCTAAGTAGGCTTAGCAAGAATCCCCCCAACCCTTGCTGTCTCCTCTTAGAAATTTGTCATCTGCCTACCCCTCATTCACCTTCCTCTCCTCCTCCCCTCCTGGGCTATAAATCCCCAGCTGTCTCTACTGAATCCACAATTGAGTTCCCCTCTGTACAGAAGTCTCTTTTCCACTGTTGTAGAAAGAGTCTGAATAAAATATGCCTTTACTGCTTTCACTAGCGTCAGGCACTGGTTCTCCCTAACCACTGAGGGGCCCAGGCTGATGGATGGATTTTGACCAGCCTCTCTGGCATTCTGCTAGGCCTGCTCTGTCCTCCTCCAGATTAGAATCTTTGCCTTAAAGAAAACAATGACTATATTTGACACAAACCGAAAATCTTGCTAAAACCGAAAATCTTGCTAAAGTAACAACATAGTCATACAAAATAAAGGCAACTAAGTAGGGAAAAACATTTGCAAACAAACACAGGAAAAGTTATTAAATGTAACCAGAAATTAAGTCAAGGCACATTATGCCCACAAGAAGATAGCCATATTTCAACTATCAAATTAATTTTTTTTAAGGTAAGGCCCAGTGTTGGTAAAGGAAGTGGGCACTGTTCACTCAGCCCTGTAAACAGGAAGGGAAAGTTCACCAAAGCATCCCAAACTTAAAAACGCATCATGTATTTTGACCTGCCATTCACTTCTAGCTTTCCCTCCTAAAGATTTATCTACAAAGAGATTTGACAGACACTTTATGCTTTAAAAGAAAAAATATTTCAAAGGAATGTTTAAAAGGGAAAAAGACACAACCTCATAAAAATGGCCAGTAGCAATGTTTAAAGGAGGGAAAAAAATGAAATATGGGGAATGAATAGAATATACTGCTATAATATCAATAAAATATTACACATTAAAATTACAGATTCATTGAAGGGCTCCACAAATCTTGAAACTGTTGAAAAAAAATTGTTTATGTGTGTGTATTTGCATTTTTCTGGGAAGAGGGTTAAACACTTTGACCAATTTTTTTTAAGGGCTTGATAATTATCATTATAGTTAAATATTCAATGGCATGAAAAGATGTTCCTATATATTTATTCTATATTATTACAGAAAACAACAGCTTTCAAAGCTAAAGAAGCAAGTCTAATATGCGCAGAAATAATGTATTTCTAAATATACATGTGAACACATAGAATACCAATATACTCAAAATATTGATAGTTATTGCCTTCACAATCCTAGGTGTGGAGATGACTTTTATCCTCTCCGTTTTACCCAATTGTATTTTCTAAATTTTCTACAATTGAACCATCTATTACTTTTGAAGTAAGGAGCCCTTTGTTTTACTTTTGCTGAAACTGGCAAGCAGCGGAAATTCAAAGTGCTTCCCACTGGTTAGAAAAAATAAGTGGAGTGTTTTTAAATGTTTCTTTTTTCTTCTGCAGGCCTGGGCCTTTTGAAGGGGTCAGAGAGGAGTCCTCCATTTCTTATAGGACTCTGTTGCCACTTTCTAGCATGAATGAAAACAAAAACAAACCTCCCTCCTCTCTGTTAAGTGTGGCTGTCCCTACAGGTGGGTCCCCTGTGCACGATGCGTTTCCCTACCTGGGATCCCGGCTTTGAACTCGGCAGTGGCTGGTGCTCAAAGGTCTCCAAGTGTCCAGTGGCAAATCCAACTGTAAATCTAAGAATTGTGTACCTCAAATCCATTGCTTTCAAATCCTAAAGTCGTTTAAAACTAAATATCTTTATCTTCTCCTGAGGCTTAAATGGATTTTCATTCATTCATGTTTCCCAGGAATTCTCAGTCTGGCCTGCACATTAAAATCACCTGGGGACTTTTCTTCAAAGGCCAATGCTTGTAGCCCACTGGCGCCAGGGCTAGGGAATCTGCATCCAGGACTGTCTGCACTTTGTGAAGACTCCCAGGTGACTGATAGACATCCAGGATTGAGCTGCCTCAGCCTACTTATTCAACAGATATTCTTTAGGCACCTGGACTAGTCTCCTGGGGCTTCTGTAATGAATCCTTGCAGACATGATGGCTTAAAACAACAGACTTATTCTTTCACACTCTGGCAGCCAGCGATCCTCAGTCAAGGTGTCGAAAGAAACGTGCTCCCGCTGAGGGCTCAAGGGAACACTCGATGCCTTGCCTCCCCAGCTTCTGGAGGCTCCAGGTGCTCCCTAATTTCCACCGTCGTGGCTGCATCCCTCACATCCCTGCCTTTGTCACCACGTGGCCGTTTCCTCTGTGTGTCTCTTAAAATGACACCAGTCATTGAATTTAGGGTCCACTCAGCTAACTCAGGATGATCTCATCTCACGATCCTTAACTTGATGACCTCCACAAGGACCCTTTAGCCAAATACGTCACATTCACAAGTTCTAGGGATGAGGACACGGACATGTCTTTTGAGGGGTCACCCTTTGACCACCTACCTCCTCTATTTCCACTTGCCAAATGGCCTGCTGGTGCTGTGGGCACTGCTTTTAGTGAATTTTCAGTCCTGTGGGAACAAGAGAGCTAAAAGTTGTGGCTGGGCAAGAGCAGGAGGATGTGGCCACAGCTCACAGCGCAGGTGCCTTGCCACACCTTCTGTGAAGCCCAGGGTGGTGGTTTAAGCATGAACTCCCTCCAAAGTCTGACTGCTTTGACCACATACCAGCTCTGAGCCCTCGGGAAATCATTTAACTGTGTCTCAATTACACAACTTTTAAGTGGGAATAAAATAATTCCTTATCCACTTCACCGGGTTCTAATATTTCTGATTTTTAAAAGTATATTCGTCTGAAAGACCTAACATAGTGCCTGGCACCTAACAAGCACCATATGGTTTTTCAATAGATTTTTTTTTTAAGTAAAATAAGAAATAGACAAACAGAATCACACAAAATTGTCCTCAAAGACATATAAACATGTTCTGTGTGTTCTGTCTTTTATCTTTCAATAAAATATTTTATAGAATGAGAGAAACTAACACAAATGGAGTCAGGGAGGAAAAACTACTTCTATTTTGTTGAAATAGAGGCAGCTGTTATAATCATTCAACTGTCTCCCTTCTTCTTTTCTTAAACTTGAATAAGAATGGCGATTCCTCAAGGACCTAGAAATAGAAATACCATTTGACCCAGCAATCCCATTACTGGGTATATACCCAAAGAATTATAAATCATACTATTATAAAGACACATGCACACCTATGTTCATTGCAGCACTGTTTACAATAGCAAAGACCTGGAACCAACCCAAATGTCCATCAACGACAGACTGGATAAAGAAAATGTGGCACATATACACCATGGAATACTACGCAGCCATAAAAAACAATGAGTTTGTGTCCTTCACAGGGACACGGATGAATCTGGAAACCATCATTCTCAGGAAACTGACACAAGAACAGAAAACCAAACACTGCATGTTATCACTCATAGGTGGGTGTTGAACAATTAGAACATGTGGACACAGGGAAGGGAGCATCACACACTACAGTCAGTTGGGGGAGCCTAGGGGAGGGACAGCGGGGGGTGGGGAGGGATAACAAGGGGAGAAATACGAGATATACGTGTTGGAGTGTATGAAGGCAGCAAACCACCTTGTCATGTATGTACCTATGCAACAATCCTGCATGATCTGCACATGTACCCCAGAACCTAAAGTACAATTTAAAAAATATATATATATTTTCTCAAAAGAAAAAAAAAAAGAATCCTTCAGCACAATGAAAGATTTAGCCTCATTCATTTTTCACAAATTCACACAATGACACTTGATATGGTAACTGTCTTATGTCAACATTGCTTTTTGTTCAATGGTCAAATGTTAAGTTTCACAAAAAACAATGAGTTAGTTCAGTTAATTAAAAGGACAATCTCTCCCTCTGCTCAAATGGTTATGATATTTTTCTAGATTAGAGTGGGCAAAGAAAAACTCCTGAAAGATAGGATTTTCCAGATTCTCCAATATGGTAGCT
Source organism: Cacajao melanocephalus (assembly GCA_963573385.1). NCBI lineage: Eukaryota > Metazoa > Chordata > Mammalia > Primates > Pitheciidae > Cacajao > Cacajao melanocephalus. Next base: position 95,450 of record CAUYLG010008316.1, on the reverse strand, counting down.
GATATGGTTTGGCTGTGTCCCCACCCAAATCTCATCTTGAATTATAGCTCCCACAATTCCCATGTCTTATGGGAGGGACACAGTAGGATGTAATTGAATCACAGGGGTGACTCTTTCCTGTGCTGTTCTCATGATAGGTCTCATGAGAGCTGATAGTTTTATAAAGGGGAGTCCCCCCACACAAGCTCTTTTGCCTGCCACTATGTAAGATGTGACTTTCCTCCTCATTCACCTTCAGCCATGATTGTGAGGCCTCCCAGGCCATGTGGAAGTGTGAGTCAATTAAACTTTTTTCCTTTATAAATTACCCAGTCTTGGGTATGTCTTTATTAGCAGCATGAGTACAGACTAATATAGTAAATTGGTACTGGTACAGTGGGGTGCTGCCCAAAATGTGGAAACAACTTTGGAACTGGGTAACAGGCAGAGATTGGAACAGTTTGGAGGACTCAGGAGAGGACAGGAAGATGTGGGAAAGTTTGGAACTTCCTAGAGACTTGTTGAATGGCTTTGACTGAAATACTGACAGTGAATTGGACAATGAAGTCCAGGTTGAGGTGGTCTCAGGTGGAGACAAGGAACTTGTTGGGAACTGGAATAAAGGTGACTCTTGCTATGTTTTAGCAAAGAGGCTAGTGGTATTTTGCCCCTTCCCTAGAAATCTGTGGAACTCTGAATTTGAGAGAGATTATTTAGAGTATCTGGTGGAAGAAATTTTCAAACAGCAGAGCATTCTGAAGTGACTTGGGTGCTGTTCAAAGCATTCAGTTTTATATATTCACAAGATATGGTTTAGAATTGGAACTTCTGTTTAAAAGGGAAGCTGAGCAGAAAAGTTTGGGAAATTTGCAGCCTGATGATGTGACAGAAAAGAAAAACCCATTTTCTGAGGAGAAATTCAAGCCAGCGGCAGAAATTTGCATAAGTAACAAGGAACCAAAGGTTAATCACCAACACAATGGGGAAAATGTTTCCAGGGCTTGTCACAGACCTTCCTGGTAGCCCCTCCCATCAGAGGCCCAGAGGAAAAAACAGTTTCTTTTGTGGGCCTGGCCCAGGACCCGCCTCCCACCCCACCCCTGTTCTATGCAGCCCAGGAACTTGGTACACTGCATCCCAGCTGCTCCAGCCATGACTAAAAGGGGCCAATGTAAAGCTTGGGCCATAGCTTCAGAGGGTGCAAGCCCCAAGCCTTAGCAACTTACATTTGGTGTTGGACATGAAGGTGCACAGAAGTTAACAACTGAGGTTTGGGAGCCTTCACCTAGATTTCAGAGGATGTATGGAAATGCCTGGATGTCCAGGCAGAGGTGTGCTGCAGGGGTGGGGCCTTCAGGGAGAATCTCTGCTAGAGCAGTACAGAAGGGAAATGTGGGGTGGAAGCCCCCACACAGAGTCCCCACTGAGGCACTGCCTAGTGGAGCTGTGAGAAGAGGGCCATTGACCTCCAGACCCCAGAATGGTAGATTCACTGACAGCTTGCACTGCATGCCTGGAAAAGCCACAGACACTCAATGCCAGCCCATGAAAGCAGCCAAGTAGGGGGCTATACCCTGCATAGCCACAGAGGTAGAATTTCCCAAGACCATGGGAACCCACCTTTTGCATCAGTATGACCTGGATGTGAGACATGGAGTCAAAGGAGGCCATTTTAGAGCTTTGACTGCCCCACTGGATTTCAGACTTCCATGGGGTCTGTAGTCTCATAATTTTGTCCAATTTCTCCCATTTGAAATGGCTGTATTTACCACATGCCTCCACCCTTATTGTATCTAGGAAGTAACTAACTTGCTTTTGATTTTACACACTCATAGGCAGAAGGGACTTGCCTTGTCTCAGATGAGACTTTGGACTATGGACTTTTGTGTTAATGCTGAAATGAGTTGAGACTTTGGAGGATTGTTGGGAAGGCATGATTGGTTTTGAAATCTAAGGACACGAGATTTGGGAAAGGCCAGGAGTGGAAAGATATGGTTTGGCTGTATCCCCACCCAAATCTCATCTTGAATTATAGCTCCCCTATTTCCAACATCGTGGAAGGGACCTGGTGGGAGGTAAATGAATCATGGTGATGGGTCTTTCCCATGCTATTCTTGTGATAGTGAGTAAGTCTGATGAGAATTGATGGTTTTATAAAGGGGAGTTCCCCTACACAAGCTCTCTTACCTGCCACCATGTAAGACGTAACTTTGCTCCTCCTTCACCTTCAGCCAGGATTGTGAGGCCTCCCCAGCCACGTGGAACTGTGAGTCCATTAAAACTCTTTCCTTTATAAATTATTCAGTCTTGGGTATGTCTTTGCTGGCAGTGTGAGAATAAAACAGGCAATAGCCTTCACAGTGAACAGTTGGATTGGACCTTGACTTTACCTTAAGTTGGGTTACAGCAACATGGGCGTGCCTGTTTCTTTGAAGAAATCTATGTTAGGGTTTTTGCTTGCCTATCCTCTGAGCTTTTCTCTGCCTCCATTCGAATTTTTAGATAAGAATGGGCTCTGTATTGTGGTTTCCAACCACATAAAAAGCTGCAGTTTATTTTCTCTGAGGTTTGGGTCCCAACAGTCAGACAGGAAACATTTGAAGAACAACCTCATCTCAACCTACCTAGCTGCACGTGGCTTCCATGCAAATAGTCCATCATCTAGCTTTCATTTCCCTTGGTTCAGTGTTATCTGTTCTGAACACTTTCAAATTTGCTTATTTTTCTAATCTCCTCTCTCCTCTTTTGGCAACACCACTCTTTATCTTGTGGTTTTCATCTTTATTCCTCACACTGCCTCACAATGAGTGTTCATTAAAATATTTTAAATTAAGATCCTTACTGCCATTCTAACCGAGCACGTCGGGTCTTCCCATACAACACATTTTTAATTCTTATCACAGAATTTCAGGCAGTTTGTACATTATATTCTATTAAAAAGTCTATTCCACTTAAGGTTGTCACAATTCAGAGATTACAGCTTTCTGCAGGATGTTTTGTCAGGCATATATTCATATATTCACTTTGCTAGGCAGCAAGCAGGGTCCACAAGCCTGTACTTCACACTTCATTCGATATTACAATTCAACAAAAAAAAAAGGACAAAAAGAAGCAATTATTTATTTAGATGATGAAATGGATTCTAGAAGGAGATTAGGAAAGCATAAATTGTCATGCCAAAGTGACAATCCCTGCCCTTCTTAGGGCCCAAGGGAGGTCACATACTAAATGTGAAGAAAGAGAAGGAGAAAGAGGACACTCTTTCTCCTTTATGAGGCGACGTGAGAGTGTCTCATACTTATGTAATTCTGCTTCTATAACTACTTTACTTTCTTCCCTTGTAACCATTTTTAATCTTTTTCTAAAGAGAATGCAAAACTGATTCTCACAGAATCAACAAGTCATAACCATGGCCCATGTTGCTCTTCAATTTAAAACATTACTACTTGGTCAGTCAAATATATCAACAAAATTCATTTCCTATGCATAGACCATGGATCCCACCATTATGTACCCAGGCAGTGATTTCTGAGGGCAGGGAGCTAGAAAATCCCATCTGGACTCCCATGACACAACAGCAGGAGCCATGAGGCTAAGGTAAGTGGGATGGCACCCACTCCAGCTCCTGTCCCTGTCAGCATCCGCTGCCCACCTACAATCCCTCCCATACCCTCTGCCCAAACTCTTCCAATAGGGCTGGTCAGAACCCCTGGTTCAGGGCTGACTGCAGTGATTGGTTCAGGATGGGTACACGATCTAAGTGACACCAAACAGAGCCAGTGGTGACCAGCCCCGGGACCTGTGCTGGGCCTGTCTGGGGAGAGCAGCTTTCTCCCTGAAGTGACCAAGTCAGCAGATGTTTGCTGGAAGCTGCTAGCAGTCATCTTGCCTCCAGGGGGGAAGGGTCTGTCTGAGAAAAAGCCAAACCAGGGAGACAGGTTGCTAAGGATACTGCTTGAGCACCTGACCCCACATTCCTGGTACCACGCCACCCCAAAACTTCTCCACCTGCAGGGACGCAAAGCCACCTGATAAGCCCAGCAACCAAGAGGAAGTCTTCTACTGACAACACAAACACACAGGGCCCCCAGGCAAAAGAGAGAATCAAGCTACAACCTTTGACAGAAACCAACTTCAAAGAGTGTGGTAAACCTGTGAGCTGACCACCCAGCAGGCACCCATTCTCCCATCCTCATTCCCTGGCAACAGGGACCATCTCCCACTACAAAGCCTGGAAATAATACCAGATACTCATCTTCCGAGGGTACCCCGCCTCTCGAGCAAAAGCACAGAACCCGCTGCATATTGATAAGATCTAAAGGGAAGGCTTCCGTGGATATTGTTGGAAAGGTTTTCTTCCCTGGTAAAAAGGGACACATGAGGAGAGAGCCCCTCCTTTCCAGTCTTTAGATATCGCTGGGTGAGTCTGTGACGCCTGGAAGAGCTGCAGCCACTCTTGACCAGGAGGAACCAAGCTGGAGAGTGACAGTCAGGGCACTGGGTATAACGGACTGGGAAGACAGAAAACACCCAGGAGACACAGGTGTGCTGCTGGATTGACCATCCACTGCCCCATCTACCTCTCATTTCTTGTTATGTGAGATGATAAAACCCCGCTGCAGCAGCCAATTTTAGGTAAATATTCTATTACTTGCAACTGAAAGCACCTACGCAGATGTAAAACTCCTAGACTCTCTAGAAATATTAACAACCCAGGACCTAGGAGTGTCTAGCAGGCAGATACAGACTTCCAGGGAAACCATGGGCCACGCAGGGTTGAAAACCCTGTGGATAGATGTGGAGAATGATGACTGGAACGTGGAGTTTAGAGTGAGAGGCATCCAGATTACCTGGTCAGTGATTCCTAACAGAAGGCTTTGGACCACTCTGACTGAGTCACCTCTCTCCCTCTGAATGAGATCTCCAAAAGCAGGCAGAAGAGGGTTCTAGCTGAGGTTGGCTGGCGTCACCCAAGAAGAGACAGCACTTGCCAGCAACTCATTGGGAAAGACCCTCCATTTCTCATGCTTCCCTCCACCCAGGCCCTCATTCATTTACAGAGGGCCTCCCCTGTTCCTGACACTGCAGGCCTTGAAGAGTTTAAAGACTAGGGAAGAAAGAGAACTAGTTGTGACAATATATGGTGACAAGTAACAGACTTAGAAGGGGCTCGTGTGCTAAGCTGAGGAGTCTGAGCCCACTCCTGGGAGAAGTAACAGACTCAGAAGGGGCCCGTGTGCTAAGCTGAGGAGTCTGAGCCCACTCCTGGGAGAAGTAACAGACTTAGAAGGGGCCCATGTGCTAAGCTGAGGAGTCTGAGCCCACTCCTGGGAGAAGTAGGAGCCAGAGGTTTTAAAGCAGACAGCTGCATGTCCAGCAAAGCTTGTTAGCCCTCTAAGTGAAGCAATCCCATAGAAAACTGGTGTTTAATGAAAGAAGAAAATAGAGGTAATGAGACTGTGTAGGGAAGGTGGTTGCAACACAGGTGAGAGCTCTACCTGCCAGGTGTCCTGATGTGGGATGACCAGTGATAACCTCTCTCTGGGTCCCAGGTGAGTTCAGCCCTGTAAAGCCCAAGGCTGATGTCTAAACGGGAGAAGACAGGCTGCCTTCCAGCAATGCCAAGTTCATTCAAATTAAGATTCTGAAGCCATGTGCCAATTCCCAAGCGTGGTATCAGCAAAATGACCACATTTCAGCACTAAGGGATGAATGCCTAATAGCTAAAGCTACCACGGTTTGCTTATTACAAAGTACACTTTCCCCTTGCCTCTTAAATCATTTCTATTTCACCCCATTTCCTTCTTCAGCTCTTCGATGCAAACAATAACAATAGTGATAATAAAAATAAAAATTTAAAACGCAGTTACCAAACTCTACACTGTGACAAATGTGAACTCTGGTGATTTTTGAGACTGCAGACCTCATTAGGTCATTTTTGTATGAAGAGCATCGAGGATAGAAGCCTCATACCGCGGTACATTCCAGTAATGGAGCCATTCAGAAGCGGCACGGCTGAGTTGCGCTGATGAGCGCAAAGGAAACCATTTCCCGTTCAATGCAGAGGCATCGCTTTATCCACACGCATATTATTTTGCTTGAGCTCTGGCAGCCACTCTCTCCTCCCCACTGCCAAGGTGCCTTGGGGATCTCCATGCTTACCTGCTCTGCATGTCCGGGCGATGGCCCATGCAGGTGAGGGTGGCCGACGTCTGGGTGTCGCTATTATCAATTTCCTCCTGGACTGCCCATTGGTCCTCACTGCTGACTCTCACTGCCATTATCTTCACACCTGCTGCCGCCTTAATTCTGCAGGGTGGGAAAACAATGATATTATATATAATAAAACCATTTTAGTTTGAAACAGGTAGTAAAATATGGTGCTAGAGCAGATCACCAGGAAAGGCATCTGTAACATCGCCCCCTTCCTCTGGGAGGTGTGGGGAAGAGTGGTGGCAAGTGGCTTTCCTTTAAAATTAAGTGTCTTGTAATGTTTACAAGTGCCTGGAAGTAGAAGCCCCAGCGTGTGCCATGTGTGTTCATTTTCTATTTAATCAGTGTGCTGGGAACCAGATCGCTTGCTGCTTCAAGGGACCCCAGTGTGATGCAAATGAGACAGAAGCCTTTGGGTAGGAGAGATGAATCTGCAAGGCCTGTTCTTCACCTGGAGATAGAGAAGTCTTTAAGATGCAGGGGTGGGTTACGCAAGGTCAGAGGATCGCACAGCCCAGGGAATGGAAGAGAAGGCCACTGTACTGGGCACTCTGGGAGCAGGAATGGACGGGAGCACCCAGTCCTCAGGTGTTTAAAGAACAAACGTGGCATTCAGGCAGGCTAACGTGGCAAGGTCCTGCCTGGTTCAGTGTTCACAGAACACAGTTCCACCAGGAAGAATCAAGGACCCAGGTGTGTTGCCATTGAGAAAAGGCCAAGAAGAGTTCATAGTCTGGGCTTCTTCCTTTTGTACACTGCTCCTAAAATGATCCTCACATTGCTACTAACCAGAAAACGTCTCCTATGTAACAGCGGGGAGTTCACAGACAGCATCCATGTTCTCCCAGGGCAACCTGGGCACTTGGCCCAATGTTGTGTACGCCTCTGGAGGGTCACCAGGATGAAGACAGGCCGTGGGGCACCCACTGCTTACTGTGCCTTAACGGAACATAGGTATCACCACAAAGGCATGCTAGGACTTCTGGGGATGTAAACTAATGCTGTGAACTAATGCAGCATGTGAACTAATGCTGCAGAGGCCAGCGCATGCTGGGCTGGGAAGGTGACCAGATCCCCTCCGCTTCCCAGAAGCCTGTGGACCCACAAGAAGGGCCCAGTAAGGCCCTGGGCACCCTCTCCCATGAACAAAAAAGGGGTACCAAAAGCAGCTGAGTATTATGTGGAGGAGTTAGAGGAGCGTCAGCAAAGGCAGTCACATTAAGCCAGACATCCCAGCACCACCAAGGAAAGATTGCTAGAAAGCAAAGACTCCCTCCAAGATCAATTAATCAAATCCACACATCGCAGCAGGTCTAGGACATCATTTAAAAACAAGTGTATGAAAGAGAAAAGACAACCTACAGAATGGGAGCAAATATATGCAAATTGTCTATCTGATAAGGGCCTAGCATTCAGCATATATAAAGTACTCCTACAAAAGCGACAACAAAAGCAAATTAACACAATTAAAAAATAGGCAAAGGTCTTGACTAGACGTTTCTCCAAAGTTATATAAATGGCCAATAAACACATGAAAATATCCTCAACAACATCATTAGTCATCAGGGAAATGCAAATCAAAACCACAATGAGATACCACTTCATATCCATTGAGATGGCTAAAATTAAAAAAAAGAGATAATAAGTGCTGGTGAGGATGTAGAGAAATTGGAACCCTCATACACTGCTCTTAGGAATGTAAAATAGTGCAACCACTGTGGAAAACAGTTTTCCAGTTTCTCCAAAAGTTAAACATAGAATTACCATATGACCCAGCAATTCCACTCCTAGGTATATACCCAAATGGATTGAAAGCAGGCACTCAAACAAATACTTGTACACTTATGTTCACAGCAGCACTGTTGACAATACCTAAAAGACCGAAGCAACTCAAATGCCCACTATGATGGATGCATAAATAAAATGTGGTCTATCCGTACAATGGAATATTATTCAGCCATAAAAAGGAATGAAGTTCTGACACATGCTACATGATGAACCTCAATAACTCGATGCTGAGTGAAAGAAGCCAGACACAAAAGGTCACATAGTATATGACTACACTCATATGAAACATTCAGAAAATAAATCCATAGAGACAGAAAGTGGACTGGTGGTTTCCAGGGACTGGGGAAAAGGGAGAATGGGGGAAATGGGGAGTAACTGCCTAGCTAATGGGTACCCAGTTTCCTTTTGGGATGATGACAGTGTTTTGGAAGTAAACAAAGATGGTGGTCGAACAGCACTGTGAATGTACTAAATGCCAGTGAATTGTTCACTTTGAAATGGCTAATTTCATGTGATTTAAATTTTACCTCAATACAAAAAAGAAAATGCGGAAAAAAAAAACACAGGTGAATAACGAACCCCCCCAGGAGTGACTGATACTTTTAAAAATAGAATGCATCAAAATCAAATCAAAACACCTGTAAGACCGAAGGAAGGCAGCTTCTTATGGCAGAGTTCAAGCAGCAGAGAGAGATTCTCGAACCTGAGGGGAAGCCCGAATTTGACCACCCACCATAAGGAACCCTGAGGGTAGAATTAGGGGATTCAAATGTTTGCATATCTCATCAAATAAAATGAAATGTTTCTGCCTCCCTTTCTCCCCTTACTGTAGGTCTTTACACAGACTCCAAGACGTCTTCCTGGTTGCTCTTGCACACCCCAAAAAGTCACTGCAATGCCCGCAATTCCCAGAGACTCAGATGTCATGCCTTGCCCTGACTTGATGATTCTTCTCGTTGAATTCTGGAGTCCAAATCTGCTACTTTCACAAAGCTTTCTTTCTTGCCGTCATGATGTTCCAGGAATTAATTTATGCAAACCACAAATAGAGGCATCCTGTTCTGTCCCTGCCCCCAGCCATCCCATCTTGTTGCCAAAGGGGCAACTGCAGGGAATGTTCCAGAGCCGTCTAGAGAAACAGAGTCCCTTCCGCTGTCTGCACCCCGCCTCCTTCCTACTGGTACTTGCTACCACAACAGCTTTTCTCACTCTCCCACAGAGTTCTTTCACCAAACAGCCGCGCGGCCCGGACTGTCACCCTTGTTCTCAACGTCCAGATGAACAAATCAGACCCTCCCACCCAGAAGCGTGCACCTGGCTGAAGGTCACACAGCTGGTTCTGGCGGAGCCAGGATTCGAAACCAGAGCCCCTCACTCCAAACCCCAGTGCTTTCCCTCCTGTTCTGGCCCATTCACAGAGGATGTCTTTTATGATCCACATTGCATCATTTATTGCCTGAGAAATGCTTCAGTAATTAAGTTTAGGGACAATAATGTCTCGCATTTTTAGCTCCTTCATGGAGCCCTCATTGCCAGCACTCTCTCCATTCAGTCTTAGAGGTACAGATACAACATGTACCCACTGAAGTCTCTTCTGTGAGATTTTTGTGTATTGTTCCTTCTTTTATTCTGACCCAAAACTAAGACTCAGGTCCCCTCATCTTTAGAAGCCTCCTCACTCATCAGCTCTGAATTACTTCGTGGGATTCTGTGCACAATGCATCCTCTCCAGGCTTCTAGTCGCTGGTTTATCCCGACAGACACCATCACAGTGGGCAAACTCTTCTTCAGAGTCTGAGAAGCAGAGCGTCCAGTGCGAGGAGACAGTCCAAGTCTTTCACAGGGCATTTCCTAGCACAGCGGTGCGCCCTGGCAGGGGCTGAGGAAACACAGTGCCTGCCATTAATTTTTACACACTGGTCCTAAACAGGTCCAGGGGACTTGAGGAAGGCAGGGAGGCAGGACCTGGGACAAGCCGACTGTTAGCCAACAAATGTCAACATTTTAAGGTATTTTGGCAGCCAGCACAGCATTCCTTCCCAGTGCCCGCAGGCTGCACGTCAGGACTATCAGGACTGCTTCCCCTTAGCGAAGTTATTAAATTTGAATACAAGCAAAGGAAAGACCAAGGTGGCCTCTCCAGGTTGTTGTCTGGGTGGGATGATCGGCCCTATGACACCACAAATGTGTTTCTAGCTAACTGCTGCTAAGCTCTTAAGACGGCAGCCAGCCCTTTACTTTCTCCGGGTCAACTGGAGCCCAGAGGACAGGCCATCCCAGCAGCCATCCATTTACTTTCCTTCCCAGAGGCAGGGGACCGCCCCCATGCACCCTCCAGGTCTGGCCAGCTGGGCATCTGTTCTGTCCCATCTCTCAGTTTCGCTCCCTGACCACCCCACTCCACTATCCACATCCAAGCACCCCACTTGGCACTGAGGCTCAGGACACAATTATTTTTTTCACTGGCCTCACGCTTCCCACCCCACCTAGGAGCGTTGGGGCCACCCCCCTCCTCCTGTGCACGCCACAAGCACTGCCACCAGATGCCTCCCCGCGGGACAGGGCTCCTCACGTTCCAGTAGCTTCGCAGGATCACAGTCAAGCCACACCTAAGAGGGTCCCTTGCCGCATTTGCAATTTGAAAACCAAGGGGATCCATAAATTCCGGTGTGGCTGATTTCCAGGCCACGAGAAAGTCTCCAGAAACCAGATGCCCATCTCAGTCCCTCTTCCCTTGTGGCTGGCTCATTCTAGGGCCCAGCAACTCTCCAAAGAGTAGACTTTCAGGCTGCAAAAGTGTCCTCCAAATGGCAGTAAAGGTAACAGGCATCTACAGATGCCGAGGAGAGTACCTGCGAGCACGAAATTCACGTATTAATTCTCTCCATGAGGGCTGAAGCCAAAACAGGGCCGACACACTCCAGGCCTGTCTTTGTCTTAACTTGTCGATTATGATTCTTATTAGTTCTCATTATCACTATTATTATTAACAACCCACTCTGGTGCACCCCCTCGTGCAGTACAAAAGTCAAAACACTTACTCAGCAGAATGGCGACACTGAAAAGGGAGAAGAGAGTAAATGGTGGCATACCCGTGGAGTGACTGGGAACGCGTGAGCATTGCTTGAATGAGTGTAATTTGGTTCAACCTCTTTGGAATGCTATTTGGTGATACCTACTAAACCTGAATTTCTGTAGACCCTGTAACAGCATTGCCACCCTCGGCTTATGCCCAACAGAAACATGTGCACCAAGACACACATACAAGAAGGTGCCTGACAGCCCTGCCCTCAGCCCAAAATGGAAACAATCCCAAATGCTCATTGCCTTAACCTGTTGAGGGCAGTTTAACAAAATACGACAAACGTGATGGCTTTTAAACAACAGAAATTTACTTCTCACAGTTCTGGAGGCTGGGAAGTCCAAGAGCAAGATGTCAGCATTTTCAGTGCCGGGTGAGAGCTTGCTTTCTAACAGACGGGGCCATCACACTGTGTCTTCCCATGGGGGAAGGAGCAACAGAGCACCCTCAAGCCTCTTTTATAAGGATATTAATCCCATTCCTTTAGGGAGATGACCCAATCACCTCCCAAGAGGCCCCACCTCCTAATAATACCACCTTGGGTTAGGATTTCAACATGTGAACTTGGGGGGGATACAGATATTCAGACCCTAGCACCCACTCACAACAGAACTGATAAAGTGTAACATCTCACAGTGGAACACTATACAGCAGTAACAAGAGGGAGCAGCCTATCACCACACAACAACACAGCAACTCTCTAAATACACAGTCGAGTGGAAGAAGCCAGTACCAAAAACGTGCACTGTGCAATTCCACGGACAGAAAGTCAGAAACAGGCACAGGGATCTCCCAGGTGAAAGCCCGCACGGTGGCCGCCCTGTGGTGGAGGCAGTCACTAGGTGGCATCCCGCTGGGCTTCTGGGGCCCCTGCCACCCTCTGTCTCTTCTTCGGCATGCTGATTACATGGTGGTTTTGAGAACTCATCAGGCTGTGCCTGCTTATGCGGACTCTTCTGTATGTATGTTACAGTTAAATATGAAGTTCAAAACAAAGCGAGTGCATTGTAACAGGGATGTAAGTCAGAGCCGGGGGGACACAGCGGCTCCATCACTGCCCACGTTCACTGGGAGGTCTCCAGGTGAACCCAAATGCCACCACCCCAGACACAAAGAGGCGTTTCTGCCCCAGACCTCCACCAGCTGTTCGACGTCCCTTTGGCCCTGAGTGATGAAAGAGTGACCTGAGCTTTGGCCTTGTCTGTGATGGAGGTTTGGCTGCTGGAAAGAGTCCGAGTCCAGATGAGCACCCCTCCTGGTTGGATCAGGGACAGATGACATTCTAGCTGCTGTAGATAAGTCACAAGAAAAACAACTGGACTCCATGCCAGCCTCTACCCAGCAGGGACAGACACACAGACAGGGCACAGACTCACAGCTTCTCCATCTCACTCCCCGTCTGTCTTTCCCAGCCCATAGCACCCACCACCCAGCTGGGCACAAGGGAACCTGCTCTGTGAGTGTGCGCCTGCATCTTTCTGTCTTCTATTTAGACCAGCCACTTTTGAATGAAATACTCAACTCTACAGGGTTTTGGGTTTGTTTGGTTGTCTACATAGCGGATGTGCAGTAAAGGATTAACTTTGCCCGAAGAGAGGTCTGGCCTTTGCCTTCACCTCCTGGGAGCTAACTTTTAAGCCTTTGGAATTTCCTACCTGATTTACCTGGGGCCTTGGGCCATGCCAGATAGTCTGTGATTCAGTACAATTTATGGTGGGGAGCCTTGGGCCACATGGGATCCGCTTGACCACTGGAGGGACTGGAGAGGAACACAGGGGCACCAAGCTTGGGTAAAGCTCCCCTGGCTGGCAGCACTCGTCTCACATCAGCTCTGGGAGAAGCTAACGCTGTCCACACAACTCCACGGGGAAAGGTCAGCTGGGAGCTTACCCCTGGATCTCTACTGGATCCTACTCTACGCACCTTTGCCCTTGGCTGACCTTATTTTGTATCCTTTCACTAGAATAAACAATATTTATAACGGCTATTCTGAGTTCTTTGAGTCCTTCTAGCAAATTACTGAACCTGAGGGTGGTCTTGGGGACCCTCCAGACTTGCAGTTGGCATCTGAAGTGACGGTGGTCTTGAAGCCTTCCCAGCTTTCCAGTGGGTAGGTGAAGTCTTTCACTGTCTGCCATGGGCGGGGGTTGGAGAGGGAAACACGCAGTTAGAACTCACCCCATCAAGGCTACGAGATACTTTTATATCCCATATCAGGCACCCAGTCCTCCAACATTTAAAGAGGATTTCTTGAGTTTCAGGTACTATGCACGAAGCGCTTGGAAATACAAAGAGGAGCGTGGCTCCGTCCAGACCAGTAAGTCTCAGACGGTTTTGGCCACAGACAGAGACTGTGGCTCACCTTCCCCCAGTACCCATTTCACAGCAGAAGAAGAACTTGTTCACAAATGCTGAAATGTCTTGAGCCCCTCTGGAAGCCAGGCACTGTCTGCTGCCTTGCACTGCTGTTACAGGGACACCTCATACAACCCCGGGGGGGTAGTATTGCTTTTGCTTCCATTCTCCACATGAAGAAACTTGATGAGGCATCACTAGACAGGCAAGTTGTGTGGTATGACTGGGGGAGGGAAATTCTGTATTCTGCTTTAGTCAGAGGACATAAAGAAGATTCCTGTTTGGACAGTAAAAGGTACTCACAGTCTACTGGAAATTCACTAGCCAAAAGACCTAGTTAAGCGTGTCTACTAATATTTGAGTTAACCAAGCAACCCACAATGGAACGACTTAGTTCTTCATTAGTTTAGGGAACTGAACAAATAAACATTCCAAAATAGCAAGGAAAGCTATAACTTGAATTAGCAACCATCTGAAGACAATACTACCAAACGCCTTGATGATAATAAACTGCCCTGTCCAAACTCACGGCTGCAATATGCTGGCAGCCATGTGCATCCTAGTGCCGCTCAGGAACATCTGTGGACTATAAGAGCTAAGCTTTACTGAGGCCACTCCCCTGAGCCAGATACTTTCCCTAGGGCTTTGCATAAATTTTCTCATGCTTTACCTGTATCAACATATTTAATCCTCTTTACAGCACTGTGAGTAGGTCTCGTTATCCTAGATTTACAAATGTGAAATCTGTGGTACCAAACAATTAAGGAACAGGAGCAAAATCAGAAGGTAAGTCCACTGTGAAGGCAGGATGGAATACAGGGGTTCTCATTTCTAAGCCTGCCCTTCCTGCCACTACAGCTGAGCGGCACAGCACAGGTGTTCTCACCAGCCTGCCAGGTTCACGTCCTGGCTCTGCCATTCACTGTTGCTGCAATACAGAGACTCCTCCTCTCTCAAATGATGAAAAAATAACAGTGTCTGTAGATGTTGATGGTGTCGCCAGGGACTCATATTCACCCAGAACCTCACAACATGACCGTATTGAGCCACAGGGTCTTCCCTGATGTAATTACTTAAGAATCTCAAGATGAGACCATCCTGGATTTAGGGTGGGCTCTAAATCCAATGAGTGGTGTCTTTATAAGAGACAGACAAGGAAACTAAGAAGGCAGCAGTGTGAAGTCAGAGAGTGTGAAGTCAGAAAGAAAGAGAGGGAGAAACTGGAGGTATACTTCTATGGGCCAAGGAGCATGAAGGACTGCCGGCAACAACCAGGAGGTAGGAGAAAGGCATGAGAAGGTTTCTCAACCCAACCGACATCTTGATTTTGGACTCTGGATTTTGAACTGTGAGATAATACATTTCTGTTGTTTTACACCACCATGTTTGAGGCCATTTGCTGTGGCAGTGCCAGGAAGCTAACACAGTGGCTATCTCACAAGAGCTACTCTAAAGAACATCCAGCTCTCAACCCTTTGGGCCTAAGTGACATTGCTGTACACCTGACAAATTCTTGAACATGTCATAACAGTTGAAATTGATTTTTTAAAACCCAGTTCTGGTGCATGTCCATGAAAATGTCCAGAAATAGGGCCAAATTCAGACGCAACTCATTATAGAGGCTCAAACGATACTGCAGTTCCATTAGGCAATGGAACCCGTTCAGCTCTCATGCATGTGGGCTTTGTTCACCAATAAGCTATCTCCTCATGGTCACAGTGTTGCTGCAGCAGCTCCAGATCGCACATCCTCATCCACAATAAAAAAGCAAGATTCTTTGCCTTAGACCAAACATCCCAGAGCCAGGTTTTCATTGGCCAAGTTAAACTGAGTGCTCAATCTTGAGCCAACCATTATGGCATCTAGAGTAGGGGCACAGTGCTCATGAGGGGCTTAGCTGGTCAACAACTGTCCCTGCACTAAGGGTGAATTAACCCCCTCCCAATCACATGGGAGAGGTTAGCAAAGAGTGGCTCCTAAAAGGAAATTCAAGTTACAATAGAACAAATGAATGCTGGGCATCAAAAACACAAACCTAAAACCAAACTACTGACATTTTTCCTCTCTCTTAAACACAAGTTATACAATGGTTTCTAAATTCCAGTCCTTAGTCCAAATCCTTCCTAATTTTAGATTACCTTTGTTAGAACAATTTAAGCCCAGAAACATCTATGTCTTGAATATTCATTAAGTTTGTTTTAGAGAAATATCTTTAGGCTTGGTGATATTCTTAGCACTTGTTATTTTAAAACTACAATACCTAAAACTACGTGGAAAAGATAAATGGTCTCACCACTGTAATGAATTTGAGGGATTGGGGGACTGAGCATGGGAAAATATGTGACCACAAGGTGGCAGTAGCACACAATGCGTTTTATTTGGGCAACGCTTTGACAGGTTTGCCTGCAAGGAAAGCCCCTCACATCATTGTCCAAATGATGTGGCATGAGGAGCCACCAGCCAGAGGGGAGGAGGGCAAGAGAACTCTGAAAGGAGAGGAAGATTCAAGACAGGAGCTCACATGTCTAAACAATGTCCCTCAGCAGCACAGTGGGGAGACTGGGTCAGAGAGCTCTAAAGGGCAGTTACAGCTTGAGTTCTTTCATAGCTACAAGGTTTATCTTATTTACAACTAACAGACATTGGACTCAGTTTTGCAGGGTATGCAAAACAGGCAGGCACCAAATGGCTAAAAATCTGTTTATTTTGGCTATGTTTAAAACAATTGGATGTGTAAAAATTTGAGTTTGATGCCAGCAGGCTTTTGAGCTAACAGGTCCCAGCCGGGTGTGAAGAAACAAACAACACAGGGGCCAATGTGCAGGAACCATTTTTGTCTCATTTACATAGTAACCACTTTCTGACATATGCCAAAAAATTTTATACCTATATTTCCATAGGGTCTTCATCATATAAACACTTGCTGTGTGAATCCTTGAAATTATGGGATTACATAGGGAAGGATAAATTGGCAGAACAAGATACTACTCGTTGATGAATGAACCCTCCCAGGAGTCAGTCCCTGCTCACATATGGCACTTAGATAACAGCAGCATCCACCCCTGCCCACCATGTCAACATCTCTGCCATCTTGATTCATCAGATTCTGCTGACTGTCAACTATAAATACAATGAAAAAGCAATGCAAATCCATTGCAAAGTGAAATTGCAAATATTGTAATAGTAGAGGATGGACAAATGCATGCAAAGCTATTGACAAAGAGAATGAAGTAAGGGTCTACAATCACCCCTCAAGATATATTTACTGGCCTGGCATGGTGGCTCATGCCTGTAATCCCAACACTTTGAAAGGCCCAGGCAGGCAGATCACCTGAGGTGAGGAGTTGGAGACCGGCCTGGCTAACATAGTGAAACCCTGTCTTTACTAAAGATATAAAAATTAGCTGGGCGTGGTGATTGGTGCCTGTAATCCCAGCTACTCTGGAGGGTGAAGCAGGAGAATTGCTTGAACCCAGAAGGTGGAGGTTGCAGTGAGCCAAGATCATGCCACTGCACTCCAGCCTGGGTGACAGAGCGAGACTTCATCTCAAAGATAGATAGACAGATAGATAGTGAAAAAGTGAAGAGAAGAAATTCAATGAGGACAATAAGTGCTTCAGAAGACAGCAGTTTCAGTAGCCAAGTATCATGAAGCTCTTGGGGAAACTGGGGAAGCCCTCAAATATTTCAACTAAATGGATCCTTTTTGTGATCCTACTGGCACGAAATGAAAACTACAATATTGTATAGTTATAGAAAACTGGAAGAAAATGAAAAATTATCAACATGCACTCTTTGTTCAGAGTACACAGATCAGGAATTGCCAACACTAAAATTTTTTTAATATAAGATAAAATAAATTTTTATTATAATCTTCATTTCATTTCTCAAGGAAGAAAAAAAATCCCAATCAAGTTTTTTTCTCAACATTTTCTATGAAATTTTGGTTCCCATTGTTAGTCAATTAATTTTCATTAGCCAAAAATACTTAAAGAAAAATTCTCCACCACACCCTTCCAGCTTTGGATTGCAATACTCATTAAAAAAATGTATATTTTATGTGTGTGAAAATATGCTAACAGTCTATGTTGGTAGGGAACAGAACACTGGCTTCCTCATGGTTCCTAAAACAGCACATGCCTTCTTGTCTCTAAACCTTTCCACTTGCCATTCCCACAGACTCCACCATGACTCATTCCCTAACCTCCTTCTGCAAATGTCACCTCTCAGTGAGGCTCTCCTAGACCACCCAATCTAAAATGGCAAACCCCTCTTACCCTCAACACCTTTCGTTCGCAGTTTCCTGCTTTAGATTTCTCCTGAGCACTAAACCGTACCCAAGGCACACTTTGCTTCCCTTATTTATTATCCGTTTCTCCCACTGGATGTAAGCCCGAGGAGAGCAGAGATTCTGTAGTTTTTGTTTCCTGAATTGTCCACGGTGCTGAGAAGCATGCCTGGAATATCACCAAAAAATTCCAAGACTAGGGGATAGGGTAAAGGCATCAGACTCTGTGGACCAGAGGTTCTCAAACGTTCTAGCGCATCAGAATTGCCTGTACCACTTATCACAGCACAGAGATCTGGACCCAAACTCTAGAGACTGCGATGCTACAGGTCTGGGGGACAGGACCCATAGTGCTGTGTGTTTTTAAACAAGTTGCCCTTCTGATGCAGGGGGTCCTCAGAACACTCTGTGGGCAATACTGTTTGGGACTGTCTCAGACATCACATTCTGGGAAGCACAGTCATGCAAAAGAGGTTGAATGCCCTTTCTGAGATAAGCCCAGCTCTGGGGCACAGAAGCATTTTCAGGGTGTGATAAGGGAAAACTGTAAAGATACTTTTAATTGGGGTTCTCCCAGCAAACCACTTTCCCTGTGATAAATTAACCAAAGAGAGATGCTTGCATCTCCCACTAAGCACCCGGAGGCTGGCAACATCAGACTCTGCTGAGAGCTCCTTTCAAACCAATATTTAAACCTGAACAGATTACCGAACAGGGAAAAAAATCCAAGGGAGCCATGGAGGGCAGGAGCCTGGCCTGCCAAGATGACCACAAAGCCCATGGGGTCTCCACTCTTGCATGCTCCTGTCCAGGGTGCTGGAAACCCAGGTATTTTGGGCTTCTGAGTCAGAACAGGCGTGATCTTGATGTACAAACAGACAACTGCTACAAGAAAAGCACGTCCACCAGAGAGAAGTGCTGGAAATCATGAAACTCGGCTATGAGAACAGGACGCTTGCAGGGGCGTCTGCATGCCAGTGAGAACTTTCCCCAGGTACCATGTGCGGATTCTAGAAGCCATTGCTGCTCTCTCGTCTCATTGCTCAGTTTAATCTTTCATCTGAGAAAGTCAAATACTAAGCAACCTATGTGTATAGCTTTGGACAAATCAGAAATTTCACATTTTCACAAGGAAAAGAATAGTTTTAATTATTTCAGTGCTTCTACTGCAACGGCTGCCTTGATTTCATGTGTTTTTTACCTTTTGAGAGAGGGCTAGCTATCAGCAACTTGGAGAGGTGATTTGCAAGCAACGAAGCCCATCAAAGCAAGCGACAACTGCAGATAAGTGGGCAAAGGATATGAACAGACACTTTCCAAAAGAAATTTTTCTTAATCCATTTTTAGATGAGGAGTTACACCCCTAAATCAAAACTTTTTAGTGTACCCAGGACATAAATAAAACTTCCGGTTGATTTTCAATTAGACTTGGTCCATGAATGAGCAATTTGGTAATAAATCTGAAAGCTGAATTGCTTTTTTTCCCTGTTGATGGGTGTAAGTTAGGATAGAGTCAGTGGTATATAACCAAGATTCAAAATAATAGTGTCTTAAACATTTTCACAGGTAGGCGATACAGGGCTGGCATGGTAGCGCTGTTCTGTGAGTTGCTTAGGGACTCAGGTCCTTTTGTCTAGTTGCTCCTCCATCCTCAGGTTGTTTTTCCACCAATATATTTAACGTGGCTTGTCACCACACCTACCTTCGAAGCAGTAGGATGAAAGAAGGGCACAGTACCAAGTCCAGCTCAGCCGTAGAGACCTCCACCCAGGCGGCGCTGAAGGCATGAAGAAGCAGACACCCAGATAGAACAGCAAAGTGGGACTATCCAGGGACCAACAGCCTTCTGAGCTGAGAGCCTCAGAAGGCTGACAGCGTTCCAGGCTGAGGGCCCAGAGCAGACTCTGACCCACGTATTTATTCTCTCGGAACAGGTGATCATTATTAACAAACAGGTATTTTGTGTTTTCTCATAGAACCAAGATAAACTAGGTAGGCAGCTGGTGCCTGCTTACCACTGATCAAAGACAAACTAGAAAGTATTCTCCACGAGGGAGCCACAGGGGCGGAGTCAGATATCCTGTGCTTAAAGAATTGTTTTAACCGGTGTATAATATACATATACTGTTTTGCTACTTTAGAAAGCCCCAGGTAGTTTTCCACTTGGGAGCGGGTGGGCGGCTAGGTTTTCCTTGCCGCTGTTCTTAGCAAACAATATATTTTATCAGACATTCAGCATTTCTCAGCAATCATACACTCAGCATTTCTCAACAGCACAGCCTCCTTTTAGGATGCGACCTAGAAGTTTCACAAACCAATTCTGCTTGAACCCTGTTGAATACTGAGAACTTAGTTATCACAGACGACAGTCAGCTGTAAGGAAGGTGGACAGTGTAGACTTTATTCAGAATGGCCATGTGCCCAGCAAAAAATTAGACATTCTATTGCTATAAGAGGGAAATGGAGATTAGATGTTAGAGAACAACTAGAGTTGTCCACTGTAAGGTGAACTCTCTTGGGAACAACAGTGAATCTTCCAACTAATATTTTACTTTTTATAAGACCCTTGATTTGAACGTTCTGCCTGAATAGGCACCAGACAAATCCTTTACATAAACCTCTCTGACCAAAATTTCATGAAGACTTCTGCACTATGAAAAGAGATGATAACACCTTTAAGTCATCTTTAGGTATTAGCCATAAAGCACTATAATAAAGAAACCAGAAGTCATTGATTCAGAAATGGCTGATAGGACACTTTTATCTTTTGCAAGCAACAATTTCTAGCGTGCTCTTCATGTTTGCTTTTTATTCAACTTTAACTCATGTAACATCTTTCAGCAGAAAATCTCAAGAAGCTTTTATAAACGTTAATTAACTGAATTTCACAACGCTCTCAAGAACTGAGTATTAATACATCCATTTACATGGCAGGAAGCCAGATGAACATTACAGAGGAGCAATATGGAGCTTACTTGGTTTCAGCTATGTAAAAACATCAAACAGGCAGTCCCAGAAATTCAATGTTAATCTGAAAATTGAGTATTTAGCTGCTTTTAGACTGCTATATTATTATTATCCTGTGTTCAATACAAGCAAAGCCATATTACTAAAACAAAAAGAAAAAGAAAGCCTTTATTTTGAAATGCTACTTCAACTTAAAAATGGCTGATGTGTCATCTAGCTATAAATCTAAATATAATAATAAAATTGGAAAGATTTTCATCAGATAGACTTTTAACACCAAGCTTGATGCAGTTTGTTTCAAGATTAAATTTGAAAAAAGCAGCTGCTAAAAAAAAGTTATTCAATCCACGTGTCAGGAAAGCACATATCAGCTTTCTTTGAAGAAAATAATGAAATTACATATGAATGTATATTATGTGTATTTTCTGAACCGAACTTGCTGTTTTTGTGATGAATAAATAATAACAATGATGGTAAGAGACATGATTGCTGTGAATGAATTATTTAAAGGGCTAACTTTTTTGATATGCTATGAAACATATCTTGACAATATTTAAAATCTCAAGGTTTTTTACATTGCTGTTATTAATTGGAGAAATTCATTACATGCATTTCATATGTTTGAAGGAATTTTCCAAATACAAAAGGAAACATAACCTTGGCCCCCTAGAGAGGCAGATAAACTCAATTTAGCTGCTAAATGAGAGTTTTAACACTACATGTATTTCTGGTAATCTGATCTATGTCTAAAAAAGACTGAGGTCTAAGCCTCGGTTTAATGGAAGCTAAAAAATAAAAATAAAGGCAAGAGTGTTATTTTCATAGGAATGGACAAGTGTCCAGTTCAAAGTTTACTGATGACAACCAGCATAAGGACTAATGAAATATGAACCAATGACTTTTAGCTCAGTAATGATGACTTTCATCAGTAATCTTTCCAAAAATCTTCTTAAATAGACTTTTATACCCCTTAAATAAGGACATGCTAATATAGGACAATATTCTAAAAGCTCTTTTAAAACTTCTGGTTTTTTAAATTACAAGAAACTTAAAAAATAATTGTTTAGAAAATTTCTCCTAGGACATTTATCCTGGCAAGGCTCATAAAGAGAGAAACTGTGCCTTCCTTCCACCTGGCTCACCCTTTCTTATGGACTGACATGCTCAACCCATTAGAGAGGATTGTTAGCCAGCTAGCTAATCAAAGCCATTTCCAAGCTAATAGCCTAATTCTGGGTTATGTTGTTTGGTTGTAGAGGGTCCACGGGGAGGACTTTTCCAAAGGAATATCAAATTTAACTTTAATGACTTACCCAAAGAAAATAATTCTGGTCATCAAAATGTGATAGTGACAAGTCTCTTTGCCAATAATACAGATTAAATGGAAAAGATGATCGTCACCTATGATAATATGGGAAATAGCTTCATCCAGTAATGCAAGTCTTTTAAAGAAGAATGCATATATGCATTTTCCTATATACATTAGAAAGGTTTTGTTTTTTTAATAAGACTACAGACCTTTGCCTGCAGATTTATTACATGAAATTCATTTTAACAGCAGCTACTGAGAATCTTCATATAGTAAGAGGTATGAAAATGAGCAAGATGTGGTTCCTGCCCTTAAGAAGCTTGCAATGTAAAAAAAAGAAAAATGGGGGTATATTTCCAAAAGAATAAAATAGGTATAGTTAAAAAAGAACAAATAACATGTTATGAGTTTTAAAGCAGAAAAAGATTGAGTTTCTTGGGAGAATCAGGAAAAGTTACATGAGTAAGGAAATATTTGGTATGGATCTTGATGTATGGGTAAGATTTTGACAGCTGAAGCCTGGTTACATGAGGGTTGAGGGTAGTGGTGGAAGAATTCCAAGTTACAGAAAGAGAAGACAGAGGACACATGAAAGTCTAAAACACACTGAGTAGCATAGGTAGAAAGCAGAGTGCCAAGTAATAGAAAATTAGGATGGAAAGGTAATAGGTCAAGGTAAATGCTACTCTATGTTTCAGCTTGCAACATACCCATTGAAGGTGCTGGACACAAACTCCTGGGAGTGAAGCTTATTTTATTTCTTTTTTTAACTCTTATTTTAGGTTCAGGGGTACATGTGCAGATTTGTTATATAGGTAAACTTGTGTCATAGAGTTTGGTACAGATTATTTCATCACCCAGATAATAAGCCTAGTACTCAATAGGCATTTCTCCTGATCCTTTCCCTCCTCCCAACCTCCACCCTCAAGTAGGCCCCAATGTCTGTTCTCCTCTTTCTGTCCATGTGTCCTCATTATTTGGCTCCCACTTATAAGTGAGAACACGCAGTATTTGGTTTTCTGTTCCTGTGTTAGTTTGCTAAAGGTAGTAGTCTCCAACTCCATCCATGTTGCTGCTAATGACATGATCTTATTCTTCATCGCTGCATGGTATTCCATGTATTATATATATAAATCATATTTTCTTTATACAATCTACTATTTATAGGGATTTATGTTGATTGCATGTCTTTGCTATTGTGAATAGTGCTGCAATGAACATATGTGTGCATGTGTCTTTATGGTAAAATAATTTATTGTCCTTTGGCTTTATACCTAATAATGGGATTGCCAGGTCAAATGATAATTCTGTTTTAAGTTCTTTGAGGAATCACCACACTGCTTCCTACAATGGCTGAACTAACTTACACTCCTACCAGCAGTATGTAAGTGTTCTCTTTTCTCTGCAACCTCACCAGCATCTGTTTTTTATTATTATTATTTAATAATAGCCATTCTAACTGTTCTGAGATGGTGTCTTATTGTGGTTTTGATTTGCATTTCTCTAATGATTAGTAGTGCTAAGCAGTTTTTCATATGCTTGTTGGCTGCAGGTATGTCTTCTTTTGAGAAGTGTCTGTTCATGTCCTTTACCCACTTTTTAATGAGGCTGTTTGTTTTTTGCTTGTACATTTGTTTAATTCCTTATAGAGTCTAGATATTAGACCTTTGTCAAAAGCATAGTTTGCAAATATTTTCTCTCATTTGATAGGTTGTCTATTTACCCTGTTGATTATTTCTTTTGCTGTGCAGAAGCTTTTTAGTTTAAGTAGACACCATTTGTCATTTTTTGTTTTTGTAGCAGTTGCTTTTGGTATCTTTGTTATAAAATCTTTGCCAGTTTCTGTGTCCAGAATGGTATTTACTAGGTTATCTTCCCAGATTTTTATAGTTTTAGGTTTTACATTTAAGTCTAATCCATCTTGAGTTAATTTTTGCATATAGTTTAAGGAAGGGGTTCAGTTTCAGTCTTCTGCATATGGCTAGCCAGTTATCCCAGCACCATTTATTGAATAGGGATTCCTTTCCCCATTACTTGTTTTTGTCAGCTTTGTTGAAGATCAGATGATTGTAGATGTGTGATGTTATTTCTGGTCTCTCGATTCTGTCCTATTGGTTTATGTGTCTGTTTTTGTACCAGTAACATGCTGTTTGGGTTATTATAGTCCTATAGTATAGTTGACGCTGAATTATTTTTAAGAAGTTATTCCATATACTCTTTATTGCTAAGAGTGCTCATTCAACTTTTGGTAAGCTATGGCATATAATTGTACATTAAATGCTCCAAAAGTTTTATTAATTGTGCACTTGAGATGGCCACAGCTATATTAAAACCTCACTTATTTTTGTCAAATGAGAACCACATTGTCTGGGTAAGGTCTGTGATCATTTTCTCTATGAGTGTAATAAACATGGAAGAACATTAGAATCTATAGATGAACCTTAGAGGTATGAGTCTCTTCTAACCAACCCTTCTAGAGATGCTGAATGAGCACCAGTATTTACTGATTTAAGTTTGACTTCTTTTCTGTGACCCAAGCCTTCTAATGGAACCACTAATTAGTATTAAGATAACCCAATACAAGATCAGCTTTTAGAGCCAAATATGGTATGAAATATTACATGCACCCAATTATTTGTTTTACACCCAAGAAATAAAAGTCCACAGGTTAAGTAACTTGCCTGAAGTTACCTAGTAAGTTATCTAGCAAATTATCAGAGCTACAGATAAAATAGGTAATATTCAGAGCAGGAAAGAAAAATTATTGAATTTACCACGATGTTTTTTTCTACTTCTATTATCAAAGATCATCTACTAAATTAAGACCTCCTGTCTTGTTTAGAACAGTTATGACAAATATATTTGAAACTGGTTCCCTCCCTTATTTTCTTTGCCCATGCTGGCCTCATTTATAATCCTTAAGGATGTCAGGCATGGTCCTGTCTCGAGGCCTTTGCACTTGCTGTTCCCTCTGCCTGGAATGACCATATGACTTAGAAGCAATTCAGAATAAACACCCCTCCAGAAAGATTATGCTGTTCTCCAAAAACCAAGTCCTTGCTGCATGTTTTAGAACACTGCCAAAATTAGAGATCCTTCTTAGGTCAGGCTTGTTTAGCTTCTTTTCATTATGAAAAAGTGATTGCAGAGTCCTAAGAGGCGATCACAGGCTGATGTGAAGTCTTGTCTGTCTGGGGAGTCCAGGAACCCTAGCAGGCATGGCTGACTTGGTCTCAGCATGGCAAAAGGGATTGTCTCGCCTGTAGAGCCAAAGGCCCTAGGCATGATCAGCAGACCCTCCAATGGGAGAGGTGTACTCAAGTCCTGGGTGACATCCAGGCACAGCTCTCCTCCCTCAGACCTGTGAGATAGGTTTACTGGCACCCTCCAATCCCACGCTTTACCTCATCTGCGACAGGTATAATGGACATATCCAATCCCAATTGTCTTGCCTCATTTGAGAAACTAAATGGTGAATATCTTTCAATTGTCTAGTAGAAAACAGCAAATGAGCATGTTATCTGGACAAAGAGAAACTTGTCACAAGAATTTTGTACGTTTTCATGACTTTGCTTTCGTGTAAGATGTATAATATATCCTTTGTGAGGAGACACCGATCTCAGTGTGACTTCCTTAAGAGTAACAGACACTGTCACAGTTTGTTAATCCTATTTGTCTCCCAGTAGGAGAAGATTATTAATTACCCGGCAAAGGTCAGGGGGTCATCAGGCCTGTAACAGGGTTTACCTCAGAAAACTAACCAGTGGGAGGCTAAGCAGAGCTACAAGCCATGCACATGAAGGCTCTTCGTCCCGAGCACAGCCTGCAGTTCCTGATATGCCTGCAGAGCATCGGCAGAGAACACAGTCCAATTCCTAGACTTGCTTATGAATTTTGAAAACTTTGTATATACATAGATATCAAGGTTTACAGGCAAACTGATTGAAAGGGTGCGATTTCTGGTGCCCTGCCTAACCACGCAAATGCGGAGCTGGGTCAGCTTGCATCTGCAATGCGGCAGTCCCTTCTGAATACACAACACTCCAAAGGAGATGGGAGGCTTCCTACTTCCCCCGCCCTCAGTGATAGCATTTCTCATTTTCTTTGCCTTACTGCCTTCTGATCCACAAAGTAGAAGTGAGAAAAAAAAAAATAAACTTCACAAATTAATATACTATTGGGTTCTGCTGCCACATAAATGGCTAATTGTAATACAGTGTGAGATAGGCTAAATTAGGAATATGAAGTGCTACTGGAAAACAAACGAAGCAACCTGTCAGCCTGCCCAGGGAGAGGACCAGTCATGGAAGCCTTCCAGGGTTAGGCTTGGACCCTGAAGGAGGAATCAGGGTTGGCCATGCAAATATTTAAGAAGAAAGGCCATCTCCATGGAAAGGACCGACAAGGCCAATGTCGTTGCCTTTGCCTGCAAAGCTGCAACACTGCCTCTCTTCTTGGGCTAGGAAACATCCAGCTTCTCCTTCACTGGTTTTGGAAGGCAGGCAAAAAGCAAAACAATAACAAGAAAGAACTCCCAGAGCACACACTTTCCTAGGTCAAATCTCATTTCCCAACACCAACAACAAGGTTGATACCTTTTCATTACCAGCCTTGGACTTAAACTCCACCCTCTCTCTAGAGTGGGAGTGAACTCAGATAAGCAACCCAATTGCTTATTCTAGAGCCTGGGCAGTATCCCCCACTCATTTCCATGCTTGATTTAATCACGTGGGGATCCTCATTGAGCCAGTAGCTTCAGGACCTCTGTTCCACAGCTGCTCTTTCAACAAGAGTCTACGTACCAAACACTCCTCCCCTAGAAGGGCTCCATCTGCCAGCAGGAGGAAACCTCTTTTCCTGCCACCATCTGCCCTGGTCGTTCTTCCCTGTCTCTGAGGCATCTGTGATCTTTCATGCCTGGCTCTCTAGCCTAGATAGTTCTAGAACACGGGAATATATTAAAACATTCATACACACACATACACAACTTCTTTCAGCAGCCTAAGAACCTAATGTTGAATTTCCCTGAGATTTTTTTTTTAGCTCTCCTGATAATTTCTCCTGTGTAGACACATTAAGATCACCATTCTGCACTAGTGAACACTATCAGAAAGTCAAGGAAGAAAATCAGACTCTCAAAATCAAAACAGTTTCAAGTAATGAAGGTTTTGAGTATAAAATATATGTTTAAGGGATTCTGTTTAAAAATACACTTTGGCTGTCACTTTAAAAAATTCGATCAGGGAAGAAAAACTACTATGCATAATATGGAAGTCGAAATTTATTATAGGAATTGGAACATTCACAATTGTGGGAATAGCAGGGAAGGTAAAGATCTGAAAAGTGGAATTAAAACGATAGAGAGAAGCCACAGACGACTCAGAACTTGCAGGGATTCCTGGAAGCCAGAGCGTCCTGCTCCTGAAGTGGGACCTCAAAGCCTATGGAAGGTTGCTGGTTCTTCAGGTCTGTGGCCTCTGTGAGTTCTCGGCAAAGCATCTGGTAGAAAGCCTGGGGTAAGGTCAGCATCAAGAAGGAGAGAGGAGCGAGGACAAACAGGAACCTGCTACACCTCTGTGTCCGTCTCTATCACCAACAGGTGCTGATAACCTTCAGAACATGGCAGCTGCTTCCCTTCCGCCTCCCAAAACTCACAGCTTGCCTTTGGACCAACTCCAATCTGAAATTATGTAGAAAGGAAAAGTCCGAAAAACATAGTCCCAAACATAACCAAGTAGACAATAGAAAAGTCTGGCACATTTGTATTTTGACATAACCACCAGATCTCCTGTTGGAGATCAGGTGTAAGTAAATAGCTCACCTCAAACGCAACAAGTCCAAAATCAATGCATCATTGTGTCCCGCTTCCATTAAACAAAAACAAATAAATAAAACAAACAAAAGCAACCTTTTATCCCTCAGCTTTATTAATGCATCATTAACAAATAAAAATGGTATGTATTTATAGTGTACATCGTGATGTTTCTATCCATGTACACAAAAAGCAACCTTTCTGAGTACTGCTCGGTTACCACCACCTCTAAGTGATCCTGTGTATTCCACACCCTAAGTGTCCATCTAACCTTCCTCGCTGCCCTGTGTCCCAGCAGTCATTGTCTTCTATCAAGCTTTCCTCCTTGCTCTCCTGCATTAATGAAGTGCTCCTCTCTCTTGCTACCCTGCCTCTAATCTCACCCTGCTCCAAACCTTCCATTAAACCACAGAAATCTTTCTAAAATGTAAAATTCTTCTTATTTTACTTAAATTATTTTGGTGACTCCTATTACCTCCCATGTACATCTTTATTGGTGTGATATGCAAGACCCCTCATATATATATTCTGACCCCCACCTACTTTTTTAGCCCCCTCTCCTGTCCTAAACCCAAACGCATTGTGCACCAACTATTTTAAACTACTTGTAAAACCCTGATTATAAGATTATGTCAACACAGGAGTCTTTGTACCTCCATTCCCTTGCAAATACAGTTGCCTGACAAACTCCTTCTGATCCCATAGGATGTGACTCAAACGTGACTTCCTTTGCAGTGTCTTCCTTGACTCCTCGCCTTCTCCCAATCCCCAGTCAGTCCATCGCATTCTCCTAGCAGTGGCTAGCACGTGCCATGCTGTGCCAGGTCTGCTGATTTACATGTCTGTCGTCTGTGCTAGCTGTGAGCGCCTCCATGTTGAGGACCACATCTCATTCATCTTTATAGTAGCAGACACTAACACTTCCCTGGTGCATGGTAGGGGCTCAATAAACATTTGGTTAAGAAATTAATTGATGAATTACAAGATCCGACATGTTTAAATATTTTATTCCATATTTATAGCTGCTTCCATACAAATTATGATTCCCATAAAACATAAGTTTACCGTTACCAAAAAAAAAAGAAATTAATTTGGGGGTAATCCAATCAATGTACATGGTCAAATATTGAAATTCAGTTTAAATCTTGAAATGGCCCTAAATCATATGACCTCATTGATCAGATTAACAAGATTATTTCTAAATCTCAATTTCGCTGGGGATGTTTAAACCTATTTTTGACCTGCCATTGGAATACAGAACAACAAAGGAAACATCTGGTTGTTCTTAACTTTGGGGTGACAAATCCATTTGTTAACAGTAGCAATGGGAGAGCTGACAGAACCTGATAACAGCTCCAACACGGGAGCTCAGCCCACGACAGATGGACCAGACACTTCAGGGAAAGCTTTAAAAAGATGTCTTTTCTAATTCAGGTTATACACTCCTTGAAACTTCCTTCAACATAAGCATGAAAGTTTGCAGACGATTTTATCGGATCCGACAGCTTTTTTTCTAGAGGTTAGTTTGCCATTGCCTCTCGGGGTTAGTTTGGTTGAATTTCACTGGATTTTGTAAGTAAAGGCAGGAATGTTTCTAACAGGCCGACAAACTGAAAGTCCTAAGCCGTTTGCATCACTGCCAACTTTCTGAGCGCAACCCTTGACTGGTCACAGTTTGTCTGTGTTCTTTTTTTTTTTAAATAATTCTTCATCAGCTAACCAAGGTTAACCCAGAGTTACTGCCATTTCTTCTATGTGTTTGGACATAGATTAATAGTAATTATGTTTAGGCCCTAAGGTTGTTTAAAAAACAAAAAACCTCAAACCCTGGCCAGTGCAAAATTGTTGGAAGGCATTTTAATACAACCATCTTGATTATATTTCAAAATATATTAGTCATGTATAATAGTTACAGTGATTCTAATCAAACTCTCTAAACATTCTATCCCTTTTCAATGCCACTAAGGCCTATATATTCCTTCTTAAACTGTTAAATTTTGTAGCCATTTTTAATTGTCTAATTTACTCTTGGACTCACCAAATAAAAGATCCCTAAATCGATTATCAAATCATTCCTACTGGAATAGAATAAAGAATTTAATCATATTTGGACAAGGTAGTAGTTAATAAGAACCACACACTGAAGTACTTACTAATATAATGTCCCCTTACCTACACTACAATTAGTAAATCGTTTGGTATATTGGCTTTAAATGGACTGGCTTCAGTAAAATTTTGGTTGATACTTAATATTTTTAATTTTCATCAGACTTTGGAGCTGTTTTCATAGCTGAAGAAACTGATCCACAAGGGTTAAATACCAAAGTACTCATCAAGTTAGCTGTAAAACCTAGAATTGCAGTAATCACACAAACTCACACACTCACGGACACATTTTTTTAAAGTCCATCTATAATGATATGCTGATTGATGAAAAAAAAAAGCATTTTATTTTCCTTGGCACATTATTTTCCAAGATACGTTGTTTTAGTGCCAGAGTTTAAATTAACGGATGGACTAGATAAAGTAATTTCGAAATGATGCTATACTATACTGTATAAAAATGAAAATTTTCTTTCCCAAAATTTACCACAAGGTAAAAGACAGAGAAAGAAAAGAAAAATAAGTAAACATGACTTTGGAGATAGAGGTATTGATGAGTCAAAGAGTTACGGAAGCTGGCTTCCAGGACTTTTTAGAAGTCTTGGCCTTAATTCCTCGTCTTCTAAGAGGACAGACTCTCCAAAATACCCTCTCGTAGGACTTGTTACTCCCTGTCATCTGTTGCTTTCTTTCTTTCTCACATTCCCTAGGTTCCCAAAGGAGAACTCAGAAATTGTGAAAACAGAGGCACTAGAGAAAGAACATTCCAGTTCCTCTTCACATCCCACAGGTGTCTTGGTCATAGGCACCTACAGTCCACCACTTAGGCCACCCTGACTGCCCAGAACCCTGGCTCCAACCTGTGCAGTGTTCTATAGATGGACAGCATGGCATATTTGGCCTACACTACCACATCAGTCCCCAAGGATCAAGCCAGCAGAGAAATGGCCATGCCTTAGGTTATGGCTAACTTTGTAGACAGAGAAGGAAAATGAAAGGATGCCTTAAATTCTACTTCCCAAAAAAATAACTATTGGGTATTAGGCTTAATACCTGGGTGATGAAATAATCTGTACAACAAACTCCCGTGACACCAGTTTACCTACATCACAAACCTGCACATGTACCCCTGAACCTAAAATAAAAGTTTTTAAAAAAAGGTCTACTACTCCCAGTTAAATGACTGCACCATTCATCACAGAACCAGAGAAAGTTTAAAATAATTATAATGGAGGCCAGGCGCTGTGGTTCATGCCTGTAATCCCAGCATTTTGGGAGGTCAAGGCAGGTGGATCACTTCAGGTCAGAAGTTCAAGACAACACTGGCCAACATGGTGAAACCCCGTCTCTACTAAAAACACAAAAATTAGCATGGTGGCAGGTGCCTGTAATCCCAGCTACTCAGGAGGCTGACGCAGGAGAATCACTTGAACCTGGGAGGCAGAGGTTGCAGTGAGCCGAGATCGCACCATTGCACTCTGGCCTGGGCCACACAGCAAGACTCCATCTCGATTTAAATAAATAAGCAAACAAACAAACAAATAAAATAGGAGTGCGGTCATTCTGGAAAGACACAGACTTAAGCCAGCTGTGTGACTTTGGATAGGTTACATGATCTCTCTGAGCCTCATTTCCCTCAGTGTAAACCAAGAAGGAGGATACCTATTCTAGAGTTTTTCTATGAGCATGTAAGCAGAGCTCCAAACTCATGACGAATACCTGGTACACATTTAATAAATGAGAGCTAAATATGCTATACCTTAGCCTGATTTTAGAAGAGAGGTCATAAGCTGGATGTGAAAATGAACCAAATCGCTAAAAAAATTGCAGCACCCTGTTGGAGATGGTAATTTGTTTTTAATTTTTCTGCCTACAATTTGCTAGGTCTTCTAATTAACATTGTGATACTTTAGCTTGTAGCCTAGCAGTCTTGTTCTTGTCCTCAATATTATGTACACTCAGTCATATTTTTAGATAACTTAACATTGCATATTTATTTTTAGAGAGCCCAGCCACACATAGATGACCAATACAAATCAACATAAAAGCAGTTCATATCCAAAGTGCCCAGTTTAAGCCCTCTGTAGCTGGCAGTTCCATTCTTTAACATGAAGTTTCCTAAACTGTATAATCTATAAAACTAATTTTACAGGAAATTGACACTGAAGATATATTAAGAAAAATAAAAGCATTCCATGATCAATTAAGTTGGGGAGGTGGGAGAGTAAGCAAAGTTAAGAAGGGTTTTTCTGGTTTTTTATTTGGTTTTGCTGTTTTGTTTTAACCACATGAATTTTCAAAACCTTAGACATTCGAATGTACACATCTCTAAAAAGGTATTAGGAATCTTACATTTCCAAATTTTATCTGCCCTCAGAAATGATATGAGGCCCCATTACCTGAATTTTTCTATCGTCTTTTTGTGGAGACATTTGCATTAGGCACAATAATAGGGGTGATGGGGCAGGGGGAAGGGAAAAGCAGAGTAAGAGAAGGAGTTCCAGAGTAACTACTCTTTAAGACAGGGATCACAGATCCTAATACCTACAGGACAAAGTGACATCAAAATCAGAAGTGTGTTGGATGCAACCCAAGAGAAAATGGTAGGTCAATGACAAACAGTAGTGCATATGGTCTTTCTACCTCAATTCACACTTTTAAAAGCATTCTGTGCACCCGTATATGTCTGTGGACCCTATTCACCACACATTGCAAGCATAAAGCCCCTATTCTAAGGAGAATGCTTTCATTTTAATTTCAAATACACCACCAACTTAAAGAGTGCCTTCAAAGATCCAAATTTTAATGTGTTAAAGGGAGAGCAAAAAGATGGGGCACATTAGAGCAGGAGGTGGCTGTTCCTGTATCTCTTGGTCACAGCTACCACTAGGCCCATTTCAAAGTTAAGAGATGGGATCCTGTTTATAGTTCAGCATTATGTTATCCACAAGTGGGTGGATAAATACCACTCATGCCTTCGGATCATTTATATTTTAGCAGACATTGTTCCATGTACTCTACTTGTAGCTCCTCATCTTATCCTCACAATAACCCTATTATGATCCCATTTCACAGATGAGACGCAGAGAGTTTAATCCACTGGCCTGTAGCTACACAGCTGTAACGGACAGAGCTGGGATTGAAATCCAGATTATCTGGTTCTAAAACTCTTAACTATTATGCTCAATATAGTCTTGAAGATATCACTCCCCATTTGAGGGGGTCTATCAGTTTTAATTGCTTTCGACTGCAGGTGACAGAAGTCCCAGCTACCGGTGTCTGGAACAAGTTTTGTTTTTGTTGTTTTTCCACAAAACAAGAAATCTGGAAGCAGGTATTTACTGGCAGTAGTGCTGTAGCTCAGCAATGTTACCACCAACTTCTGCATGCTGGTCATAAGATGATTAGCTCTCCACTGGACATCATATATGAAATCAGGAAGCAAGAAAAGATAAGGGGTGGCACCAGCTTTAAACCCTTTCCCACAAGCCCCCATCAGACTTTAGCTTATACCTCATTACCAGAATGATATCACATGGCCATGTCTAGCTGCAAAGGAGTCTGGGAAAGCAAGTATTTCTCTTTTCAAACCCCAAGAGTGGAGGCAGGAACCAGAAAATCTGGTTGGGAACAGGTGTTGGCTTAGCCAGCCAAAAGTGTGGACCACAAGATATTTGGTTTGGTTAAGAAAATACCAACAGAACTTCATCATACAGTGTGTCACCCATCCCATGAACCCAAGGAAAGTTAAACAGCAACAATTAAGAGTTTGCTGCAAAACCAAAATTGAATTTTAGAACTCTTTTAAAATATCTGTTTCCATTCATTTCCAAAAATCTGAAATTATCTGTAAGCCTTTTCCCAATCAAATCTGTCTAGGTAGTGTGTAAAAATTACTTGACGTTCACACACCCAGATACTTTTAGTTATGCTATTGGTAGTTATATTATTTTCATAAAATGTTATCTCCTTATTTACAGTTAATAAGTCGAAATGACAATTTTTAATACAGTTTCAAAACTGGATTGGAATTTATCAGTTATTAGAAACTAGGATGCTTCAGTGCTAAAAATACATAATAGGCTGTTTGTATTTATTATCTATTTTATTTTCCAGTTGGGATTGGCTTTTCTGGGCCTTTCTACAACTTTAATTGTAAATTTTTTCTTTTATATTTTTATCATGGCACTCAAACTCAGAAAACCTGTTAAGGCAACTACATAATGTGATCTAAAAATCCAGTTAACATATTGCTATGGAAACCAGGAAATAGAAACAGCACTCTAATCATTCCTTTAGACAACCATGGCTAAGTGTGTGTGTGTGTGTGTGTGTGTGTGTGTGTGTGTGTGTGAAAATTTTTAAATGCTTTAATTTATTCAACTTTTATTGAAAGCTGTTACTGAACCCAAAATCTGTCATTGATCTGTCCATAAATAAGCCCAGTGTCTTATAATCAGTAAATTAGTGTTTTTTAATGAGCTATCCTCATTGATAAATTACACCATGTAGTATCAGGAAATCCCCAGTAGGGCCGCGTTGCTTATTTAACCTGCCAAGCCCTCTTGGTATGGTGTGAAGGACACCTAACCGGGCTGAGAGCGAAGTTCTAGCCTTGCCCCTCTTACTAACCAGCTGTGTGACTCTCCTGGGAACCCTTAGAAACTCAGTTTCTTCATCAGCAAAATGGTTCAATGCAAGACCTTAGGAATGTAATGGGAACTTTCCTTTTCCATAAAATTGGGGAATCACAAGGTTAATCACTTCTGAGGATTGAAATCACTCTCTTTTTTGTTTGTTTGTTTGCTTGTTTGTTTTTGAGACAGAGTCTCGCTCTGTCGCCCAGGCTGGAATGCAGTGGCGTGATCTCGGCTCACTGCAACCACCACCTCCCTGGTTCAAGCAATTCTCCTGCCTCAGCCTCCCAAGTAGCTGGCATTACAGGTACACACCACCACGCCGGGCTAATTTTTTTGCATTTTTAGTAAAGACGGCGTTTCACCAAGTTGGCCAGACTGGTCTGGAACTCCTGACCTCAGGCAATCCGCCCGCCTCGGCCTCCCAAAGTGCTGGCATTACCAGCGTGAACCACCGCGCCCGGCCTGGGATCACTCTTATATAACCTCTGATAATGCCTGGCACATAGTAAGCTCTTGAGAAATGACACTTACCCTTACTATATTTTTCTATCTTTCATTCTGTAGTGAATAAGACCTGAACCTGCATAGTAACTGTTATTTTCACCCATTACTTTCAATAACGAAGAGATCCACGTCTCATTATCTATTGCCATGATTGAACAAGCCCACATGAGAGCCAGAACGAACTCAAGTTCTAACTGGCAATGCTCATTCCTTAGATCCTATTACCTTTGAGTGTTCATTTACTCTTGTAGGTCAGTGTCAATTTTTATAATGAAATGTAAAATTATCCCAGCACAATCCTAATAGAGTTCACCAAGGCCCCAAAAGCTCTTTTTTAAAAATCATCATAAGATTTCAACATTCAAGAATTAAACTTTTGTTCTGTTTTGCTTGCTCATCGCTATTTGCTCAGTTATTTAATCAGCCTGCTTTCGGCTAAGAAAAAAAACAGTTAAAGAAATGGAAGTCTCCTCGAAGTTAAACTCCTGTGTTGTTCTTCCTTGCAGAAATCTGAGTTATTATAGTAGAGGATAATCGGTGCATAATGAAATCATTGGGACAATTCGTCCATCCACTCCTACCTCCGCCTCCAACAATGAACTCCTTGTTTCTGCGGTGCCCAAATCTCTCTATACCCGGGTGGGTGCCGGGCGGTTAGCGGAGACGTGGGAGAGGCCGAGAGCAGAGCTAGCGCCCTTCCCAGACCCCGCGCGCGGGGTGCCAGGAGGGTGCGCACCCTGCCTCTTCGCGCCGGGTGACACTCGCCGCCCAAGCACCAGGAGGGGGAGACTCGGTCCCGCTTATCTCCTGCTGAGCTAACTTCAGACCGCCTGAGCTGGGGGGAGGAGAGCGCGCAGCCAGGACGAGAAAACTTCTCCACCTAGAAAGTTTCACCTTGTCGTGGGCGGGGCAGGGGCGGGAGGAAACGCGACCCCCGCGGGGCCAGGCGCGGCGCGGACGGCAGGAAGGGCGGGGGCCGATTTCCCTCTGGGTGGTGCCAGTCCGCACCTCAGCGGTCCTTGGAACCCGCGGACTAGGCGGACCGACAGCGCGCGAGGCAGACAGACACGTGCTGGGGCGGGCGGGCGAGCGCCCCGGTCTGGTCGCCTGGCGGTGCCTCCCGCCCCGACGCGCCCGGGCCGCCGCGGGCCGCGCGCGCCGATGCCCGGCTGAGTCACTGGCCGGGCAGCGAGCGGGTAGGAAGGGGCGGAGGGAGCGCGGCCGGCGGGCGGGGCGCTGGGCTCCGCCGGGCCGCAGGTGACCCGAAGGCCCTCGCCGCCTGCGGCGCCCCGAGCGCTTTGTGAGCAGATGCGGAGCCGAGTGGAGGGCGCGAGCCAGATGCGGGGCGACAGCTGACTTGCTGCGAGGAGGCGGGGAGGCGCGGAGCGCGCGGGTGGTCCCTGCGCCGCTGACTTCTCCACGGGTTCCTGGGCACCTCAAGGTAAAACTGCAGCCCCTCTTCAGATCCCGCACCCCACCCCTCGCCCCAGTGGCTCTGCTTTCTTTGTTCCCCTCAGAGACCTGACTGCTGTTCCAGGGGGCAAAACCACGGAGGTGGGAGAGAGTTTAGGAGCTTCGGAAACTGAAGAGACGTGGCCAGGAGGAGGGCGAAACGAGAATGGGGCTTGTCGTTTTAGAGGGTTGCTTCTGATGGCCACCTGTGTGACTTAGGAGGGAGAGGGGCGCTGGGACAGTGGGTGATGTGTAACTGTTACGGCCCAGCAAGTTTTAAAGCTAGGATCTGAGTCAGCCCTTACAAAAGGGATCCGGTCATCCTCGTCCCACCGCGATGCAGTCCGCAAGGTTTGAGCCGAGCTGTTTTCTTGTTCCCAGACTTGCTTTATCTGTATTATGTTGGGGTCCTTCCAAAGGGCAGGTGTTTCTGTGAAAGTCTGAATTTTTCATTTCTGGCAATCACGCGGGGCTTGTGATCCATCCATTTTTCATCGTACCTTATCTCTTTCTGGGGCTTGTGGAGGCCATCTATCTTATTAGGTGAAATAGATTATAACCAGAGGCTGGGCAATGTGGCCAGTCATAGCGCTGACCCGATAATTAAAGCACCAGTGAAGTACTTTCCCTGATTATTGTCAATGCAAAATTTACTCCGAGGTACTGTTTCCCATTCATATCTTTTATGTTTTAAAAGAACCATTTGCTAATTTGGCAGTTGGAGAGGGCTCCAGCGGCTCATGCATGAATAGTTGCCCAGTGTATTTTACCTTATCACAGTTTTATGTTCAAAGGAACCCTCAGGCAGAATGAAATATTGTCAGCTCTCTTAGGCAAAATAATCAAGATACTTTAATTGCTGTGTTAAGATGGTCCATGAATGTGAGAGGATTGCAAAAACTGACATTGGATACAATATAGACTATCTGGACCCTCTCTTGAATTTTAAGAAGACTGTTCACATTCTGTAGCTTTGGGTGGAGGTTTATTCTGTCGCCAGACACATGCACATTGCCATGCAAATGAATTCAGAAAAACATTATATTCCCTTACAGCTAAACTATTATAGCTGACTAATGAATTTTTTCTGCATGAAGATGATCTGAAAATGATGTACATCGTGTTTCTCTGTGCTATGGGGACATAAATTGCATTTTATGTACACAGTGTAAGTGGTGCTTTGATTATTTACAGGTACATAGCTTTCCTTCCTTGTTCTAAGCTAATTGCGCTTTGTTTTTAACATGTAAACTTCCATAATGGAACAGAAGTGAGGTACTTTGGTTCCTATCATTTGCAAGTCTGTGGTGTAGTCAATGTTCATTCTTTCTGAACTGCTGAATAATACAGGGAAAATTTACATCATTCATAAGAAAATTTTTTAGTACCAAAAATGTGTCTGATTGCCTAGAAAATGTACTGGTGTTTTAAAAATTCTGTTCAGTTTTCAAACTTAATGGTGCATAAGTTATTAACATAAATATATTTTGCTTTTAACGTGATGGAATTTGTGGCATATAGAGGATGGTCTGCCGAATACTGCTTTTTCAAAATTGCTTTGTTCTTGATACATGGCAATAGGGGTTTACATTAGATGTATACTACATGCTTTCAAAATTAGTGGATGGAGTTTATCTTCATGATAAAAATGTGCCAGATTAATCATAGCCAGTCAACATGAAAGCTCATAACTAATATTTTCACTACTTTTAAACCTATAATAGAGAAAAATGGCCCTTTTCTAAGCAGAAGAAATACCCATATTTTATAAATTCCTTTTAAGACTATATAAGTATATGCATTGCATTAATCTTGAAATCTTTTTTAAAAATTGTCTTACTGAGGGGTAGACTGAGAAATACATTTCAAAAATCAGTTTCCTTAGCTGTTGTTAAAATATTGTTCAAAATAGCATTAATCTAATTATCCTTCTGCAAATCTACATAAGAGTCTCAAATAAACTTTTTCTCAAATGTGGTCATCCCAAAACGATGAGAATAACTCAAAGGGGTTAACATCCTCTAACTGGCCCATTTTCTCCAAGTGGCTGCACGAAAGACATGATGACACTCCCATGGTTAGCACAGTTCCTCACACATTCAGATTACCTCGCATTTCTCTGTCCTTGTCCTCCTCAACCCTTTCCCTTGGCTTGATCAGAGCTGCTTCCAAGGCCTTCTGTGCCCCCATTTCTCCAGCCCAGTTTGCTGGTTTCTTCTTTAGGCATTAGGCTTGGTGATCTTCACCAGAGTCATCTATGCTTTCTTTTTCATGGTCTAAATCCCTAAGATTTCCTTGGTCTGCTGTGTTTATTCATGGGATACTCAATTTCCTCTTTGTACCCTCTTATGGGGAGAAAATGTATGTAGAAACTCAAGTGTCAGGAAGTGAGCCTTCTTTTCCTGGCTGGTGTATGCTGAAACTAGTGTTTTTGACACCAAGCCCTCAGGGCAAGAGTTTCTTCATGGGTTTTCCTCAGTGCAAAATAAATAGTCACGTCTCAGGAATAAATGATAGGTACACTGACTAATGTTAGTTCAGGATCACTTTGATGATGTGTTCTCAACTGACGCTGGGTTGCTGCCAGACCCACATTTCCCTGACCAAAAATAACTAGGACCTATATATTGAGCATCATATGTGCCAGGTACTAGAACATTTTCTTTAAAAGAAAGAAATAGAATATGCCCTTGAAGAGTTTACAATCTAGATATACAGACAAATGTCGCATATAAAATAAACCCAAATCCATAATTTTTAAGGGGACATCACACAAGAAACACTTTCAAAATCATCCTATTTGCTATTAAATAGTAGAATTTTTTTTTTAAATCAAAGATTGGAACTTAAAAACCTTAAAATTTTCAAGCTGCTTCTGCATATATCATCTTTCTGATACCAAAATTATCTTACAAGATAGGCAAGTCTGATAACATCTTAACATTCTCATGTTATAGACAAGGAAACTGAGTTCGAGACTAGCTCCGTGTTATTTCAATAGCACCATACCACGTCTCCCCAGACATCAGCTATTGGAAACGTTTTCCGTGGAAGCATAACTAGGGATGCTTAAGATAGTGATAAATGATGAATATAACATACCTAGTCCCTGGAGTTTTTCTCACCTCTTTCTCCAGTTCTCGCTATTCTTTTTTTTTTTTTTTAATTTATTGTTTTTTCCTTTTTTTTTTCTTTGAGGTAAGACATACCAAGAAAAGGTTTCATTCATATGTGTGGGGTATTCTGCTCCTGTTATCAGGATTAAGAGCCGTGAATAATTTTGTAATCTATCCTTCTATCAGAAAGCCCTTTCTCAGATATCTTTTCAGCTGGGTTAAACAGTTCCCCTTGGGATTTTTTTCAATAAAAACATCCAGTAAAATCTGACTACTTTGCTTTTCATGGGACAAAATGAAGAAAGTGTTTTTATAAGCCGTAAAACTTAATTGAGAGAAAAATCACGTGTGTCATTTGTAGCAGAAGGTGTGAGCCTGGTGAAATAAAAAACAGTTAACTTTGTAATCACATACCCAGGTACACATATTTCTCTCTGTGATTGCATAAATGTGTGCAAGTATGTTTATGC
This sequence comes from Cacajao melanocephalus, assembly GCA_963573385.1. Lineage (NCBI taxonomy): Eukaryota > Metazoa > Chordata > Mammalia > Primates > Pitheciidae > Cacajao > Cacajao melanocephalus. The sequence goes on along the minus strand of CAUYLG010008316.1, from coordinate 55,372 downwards.
AGGTCACTCACATTGATTTTAATTTCTATAATAAATTATGTAGCTATAGGGCTCATAGGCAATTATATAATGGGCAATCAAATTTGAAAATGTATTTCTCCTAATATAATAAAGGAAAGCAATTATGAAATGTGCTTAGAGAATCACAGGTTATAGTGAAAGCCAGGTTCCTGTACTCCAAGAATGTGAATGAGGATTTAATCATTCATTCAGGATAATTTTTTGACAACTTACCAGGTGTAGCTCTAAAATCTGGTGTTTCCACAGAGAATAAAACAGACAAAAATCTCTAACCTCATGACGCTCTGTTCTATTGAGCTGGGAAACAATAATGAAATACATAACTAAATGTGTTGTATGTCAGGTGATAACAGCTTCAAGGTAGAATAAAATGGAATAGAGAATAGGAACTGTAAAGGATAAGAGGAAGTGGTGATTGAAAAACTTATCGTGAAGTCAGAGAAGGTTTGTCTTCAAAGGTGAGCTTGGGGATAGAGCCTGAAGGAGACGAGGAGGTGAGCCAGGTGAATATCAGAGCATTCTTCAGGAGTGCCATTCGCATCTTGTTTTCCCTGAAATTGTGCAGTTCACAGCTTACACAACTGTCCTTAGAGACCCTGGTTTTGTAGGACGATACCTGAACAGTGCCCCTGTTTTGCAGGGAGATACCTGGACAGTGCCTGCCATCATTAGCTACAATCTTAAAGATGAAGATACAGGAGTGGCCCACATCTCTTGGTTTATAAGATATGAAAGATGAAGACCCAGAGTGTTTTTTTGCATTCACCTGGTCTCATCCCATACTCCATCCTCTTTGAGATAGTTCTCCATTCAGACAACTTTCCTTTTTATTTTCCACACTGTGAGCCTGGCACAGTGGAATTTGTTGAGAATAGTACCCATGGCCTTTTTTGCTGATCCTTCCGTGGTGTAAATCTAAAGACAGCAAGAGGCAGTTGCTGATGGTGTGCAGCCTCTGTCTGCTATGCACTTCTTTCTCTCCCCCTCATGCTCCTTCCTTTTCCCTTTCCAATATGAAGTCACGGCATTGGATTTTCTTCCTCTTTTCTTCCTGTTCCCTTATTTGCCTATTTATATTCTGTGTCAAGATTTTCAAACAGGTAACTTAAATCAGGAAAACTAACCTTTTCATTAGGGATTGACAAACTGCTTAGGAAAAGCCCTACCTAAAAGGGGCAGTCACCGCTTGGCATGATTAGAGCTGCCACGAGGCTCCGTGTATGGCATGGGCCCATGTGGTAGTATCTTTCAGATTTTCAAGAGAAGCTAGAAATCTCCCAATTTTAAAATGTTGACTCAGTATCTTTAAAACACTGTACAGCTTACAGTGGCACAAAGTCTGCAGGCCAAATTGGGCTCCTGATGGTCCCAATTGCAGCAGCATGCATGGCCCAAGAGCTCCAGGACTGCTTCTACCAAGTATTTTATTTTCTAAAATTCTCAGAAAATTCACTAGAATTCTCTGGAAAATTAATTAAGCAAATTTTTAAAAACCAATATTTTATGTCAGTTTCTATTGGCATGTACTTATTTTTCTATCAGTATCAGCCCACATACTTTAAACTATGTACATTTCTAAACTGAAGGGTAATCTAGTTGTTTCGTTCTCAAACTGAAGTAGTCATTTTTTGAAACCTGAATCCATCATGGCTTTATGCATCAATTTCATTTCCAAGTTCTCTGATTCAGGATAAACTTCCCCTTTGGAATATTCTCTTCCTCTCTCTCTCTCTCTCTCTCTCTCTCCCCCTCTCTCTGGAAATGCCTGAACTTCACTCATTGTTATTACCCTGCCATTGAAATTCAAAACATGCACTGCCCTGCTGATTTCCAGTGCCCTTTAAAAGCAATCAGATCAGTGTTAAAATCTATTTTTCCAAAGAAATAAAAGCTCACAGGTTGTGCGCTAACTTGTTTCCTTTAATCCTAAAATCTCAGTGAAATGCCCAAGCTAGCAGCCCTCCAGAAGGCCATTGTTTTAGAAAGGAAGATTATGTACTGTATTTCTTCTTACTATTTTAAATGCAAATATAATAATATATCATGAAACAGTGCACATATTAAGATCGGTGGCCTATTCCTGTTATGAAATGATCTCCTACTCCTTGATAGTTGGAATTCTAAGGCAGCACCTAGACTCTCAGGTCCCATTTGAAATTGTATGTGTTTTTAAAAAAAGAATGACTTGGGGAATAACTGTTCAATAAGACCATGGAAGATTTCTAATTTTTAGTATTTTATTAAAAATGTAAAGAAAAGCATTCAAAGCTGAGACTTTTGAAATAATGTAGTCTTTGCAAGTCAGAGAAAGAGAGAAGTGGTCAATTTGTTATTAGAGATAGGTTGCCTCCTTTGTGGCCTAATCATGTGGGAAAGGAAAACCCAGCTGAGTTTGGGTCCATAAGACAACTCAACCTAGCTTTAAAAGTAAGGTTTGGCTTTCCTTGGGACCAGAGTGTGTTTAGACCAGCATTTTAGTTCTTAAATTTTAAATCTAGGGGCCTTTTAAGGGAAATTTAATCCATGTGTTTTTGATTCACTAAATCTTAAATCAGTACCCACAAACTGTATGTCCCTCTAAGCTCTTTGATGTCCAAGAAGTCTTTAAAACAGTGTAAGGCCTTTTTGTTCCAGAAAAATAGGAAGTTGGTTTTTGCTAAGCGTCAGAAAACGCTAAGCATCCTCAAAAATCTGATTAGGTCTAAAATCCTGCAACCATGACAGTATGGATGTTTGAATCATGCAATGTGAAAATTTTAAGTACTTTTTAAAGTCCTTCTTTACCCGTAATATTCCGTTGTAATCCTTACTAACCTCAAGGAAAATATTTTGACACATTTCCTCTTTGTTTTGTAATATAAATATAAAGCCCAAATATTTATCATTTTATTCTGGCACATAGTAGGTACTCAGCAAATGTTTTGTAGAGTGTTAAATGAATGACTTTTTCTTTTCCCCAGAAACTTCTAGCTAATATCAATTCTTCTATTCAATATTGATATCCATCTGTCATACCTTGGAATGAGATCTATTCTGAGTCAGTGACCCCATTCGACAAATTTTATAAATAAGCCATCTACCTAAATATATGACATTTATTGAAATTCATTTTGCACCATGAAGCAACTGCCTTGCAAAGAGCGCTGAAAATAGGAAGGAATTTCTAGACTAATTTGATTAAATATTCAGTTGTTGCCATATGCTTTCTGAAAATTGATTTTCCCCCCCTTTTACTATTCCTGTCATCCTTCCTCCCACCTTGACGTGCTTACTGATTGAAAGCTATGCACAGAAAAAGGGCAGGTTGCTTGTGTGTATAAGCAAGAGCAGCATGTCCAAACAGGCTTAGAAAACGTAATGCTGTAATCACAAGTTGTCATAATATAGGAGAGGGGAGAGAGGAATACTCAACAATAAGAGTGGTGTTGGGTATTGCTCCAAATTACTTGGATGACACATCTTTGAAGTCTATTGTGTAGGGGAAAGGCACCTTCTTGCTGTAGTTAGATTTCCTGTTTGTGAATGTGTATTTTCTGGTAACTAGACTTCCTATATGAACTCAGCATAGCTTTAAGTGCAGTTCAAGTGACATGATTAGAGAATGGCTGCTTTGGAGACAGCAGCTCCTTCTCTCTTAAAGAAACAAAACTATCATGCTGAAACATAGGTATTGAGATCTTTCTTGATACCATATTGTGAATTTCTAATGGCTCATCACATTTTATCCTCAGAAAACCCTTTCTGATGAAAAGTGTGTTGTTCTAGTATCACATTAGGGGTAATGGAATTGGCACTTTCTTATATCTTGAGGGGGCAGGGGGAGTAAAAGGAAAATTATGTTCATATGGTCTCAAAATAGATATTCTTTTAGGTTAACCTGAAGATTTACTAAATATATCATTGTTACAACTTGTTTTGACATTTAATTATAGATAGCATTGTATCAGCAGTGCCTTATTTATACAGTTTTGTTTAGACTTGCCTAATTTTTATTTCATTGGTAGAACCAAACCATCAGTAATAAATCACATATCAGTGTTTTTGTACACATTCATATTTATATGACTTAAAATTCCAATGTAAAGTTCTCACAACTTGAAAAATGAATGAATGCCTGAGTATTTGAACAGTTGGGAAAATGTAGTTCAATTTAAGAGAGAGTTTTTGTGATAATTCTTATGCCATATATAGAAAACAGATAATAAAGGAAAAGGCCTGGAGGTTTGGATGGGATATTGGATCAATTAGGCAAAGGGAGGGGAAAGGTGGGCAGGATATGCTGAAGAGTTATGGGCTTGAGTATGCCCTAAGTCATAAAGAGAGTGTACCTTTAAGAATCAGTCTGCCTGAATTCTAAGTAGCAAAGAGGCAGGTCAAAATGGGGAACAGGCCAGGCACAGTGGCTCATTTGTAATCCCAGCATTTTAGGAGGCCAAGGTGGGTGAATTGCTTGAGCTTAGGGGTTTGAGACCAGCCTGGGCAACATAGCAAAACTCCCCTCTTAAAAAAATACAAAAACTAGCTGGACATGGTGATGTACCCCTGTAGCTCCAGCTACTCAGGAGGCTGAGGTAGGAGGATCACCTGAACCCAGGAGGCTGATGCTGCAGTAAGCCGAGATAGCACCACTGTACTCCAACTTGGGTGAAAAAGAGAGACCCTTTCTCATAAAAAAAAAAAAAAAAAAAAAAGGCAGGGGCGGGGAAGGGTGTGGAATAAAGCAAAGCTCACCGGAAAATGGTAGAGCTCAGGGTGAGCAAAGTCTAAATTTCTGCCAACTTGTGTTATATGTGGTTTGATTCTGGGAAAAAATAGACTATCATCTATCCAGTCCTAAATTGGGCCTCTTAGTCTGTCCTCCCCTCAGCTACCAGAAAGAATAGCAGGAATATGTCACAGAAGCAGCAAAAGCTTTTATTCTCAGTGTCAGAGGCATGTCCTAAGTACTCTTTTCTCACAGACACTCTAAATGAAACTCCATTTTCTCTGAGAAAATCAAAATATAAAAAGAAAACTCAGGCAAATTTATAAAGGTTTTACACCATTTTCATGAAATGTTCTAGCATATTAGCTCATTATAATCTATAAATTCCTGTTGGGACCGAAAGTTGTGGTCCTAAACCCTTTATTTTTAATCCTTTTCCACTAGGATGTTGTCTGCTGGGGATATAGATTAGCTTTCCTTAAGGATATTATCTTGAGACCGTTTGTTTGGGCCTTGACTATACAAAGTTCATACTAGTGTGAATATAGGAATTATATTTTTCTATTCTAAACACGAATTCAGACAGTGATATAAAGATTCGAGGAAAGCTTCTATCAAGGCCTGCCTTCACTACCTGTCTTTTTGCTCCTCTGAGGGTCTGACATGAGCCTGTCATCTAACCCTGTCCCCACTTCAAGCAGAATCCATTTGGCCCCAGTCAGTGGCTACAATGTCCAAAGTGAGCCTGTGGTCTCACAGCTATCTGGTTAATACAAGGACAGCAAACCAACAGAATCACTTAGGACCTAAGCGAAACTTTGGGCTTAAAGTATTACCTTAGCTATTGTTGAACATCAAACCGTATGATATTTTAAGTTCTATTAAATTATGTAAAGAAGTAACCAAAGCAGAGATTGTTGACAAAAAAAAAAAAAAAAAAAAGCTTCCTCCTAACAGAAATGAATGTGCATTTTGGATTTTTCAAAAATTCCCTTTCTGTCTTGTCAAAATTAAGATATTTCTAAATTTTATTTCAGTATCACTAACACACACTTGGATTATTGTTCATTGAAATCTGTACATCAAAGCCCAGTGACTTTATACATTCTTCTGGTCTTCAAAGAGCTTACCAAAAAAAAAAAAAAAAAATTGTTCTTTAAATCACCAGAAAAGTGCAGATAAAATCCCAGACAGTTTCATTAATGACAATGAAAGGTGACAGCCCTAGCATCTATGTCATAAGTTGATTAATTATTTTCCAAATGTTATTAAAGATTTTAGACTAATAGACTGGTATCCAGGATCAAGGTTCCTTCATAATCCCTAAATGGGTTTTAATTTTCAAAGTTAGATGATCATTATATGTGATTCATTTCTTTAACATTATTAGACTGCTGGCTTTGTTGAAAAGAGAGCAGAGTATCTGTTTCAATGTGTTTTCTTTTCCCTGAAGTTATTCCTTGCAGAACTCAATAAAACTGGTTTTGAAACAAAAATAATCAAATGATGGCATTTTCTCTTAATAAAGACCCATAGACTTGATGAATTATATAAACATCACAAGGAATTTACTACAGAGTTCACAATTATGTAACCATTTCATTCCCAAATCTGCCTATGGAGAGTATAGACATTCAGTGAGAATGGGCATTGTGCATTAGCGTGAGGATGACCTGGAGTGAATTTACATTCTTGTTTTGATTCTTTCCCATTTTGCCCAATTCACAGCACCGGCTTCTCTTAACCAGCAAATCTATATGCATGTCTCCCGTCCCATTTTTCGCCATGCCCACTGAAGTGATTTCAAACGCTCACCATTTCTTAAGCTCTTGCATCTTTTGGGCTCCCTTTATTCTCAGTACAAGATCTTCCCTTATATTTTAGAAAATAAACACGAGCCCAAGTGGTTTCCATGTCACTCATTACCTCTTTCTGTCTCAAAGGATGAAGAGTCTTTTCTGTCTCAAAGGATGAAACAGTCTTTTCTACCTAGGTCTTGACCCCGTTCTTCCCCACACCTTTGAGCACCTTCTCCATCTATCCTACCCACCCTACAACCCTTCCCATCTTTAAAATCTCCCTTGCCATTTTACTTTAAATATATATATATATATTTTTTTTTTTTAGGCTTAGTGGTACATGCGAAGATTTGTTACATAGGTAAACGCATGTCACAGGGTTTATTTCATTACCAGGTATTAAGCCTAGTACCCAATAGTTATCTTTCCTGTTCCTCTCCCTTCTCCCACCCTACCCCTTCAAGTAGACTCCAGTGTCTGTTGTTTCCTTCTTTGTGTTCATAGGTTCTCATCATTTAGCTCCCACTTATAAGTGAGAACGTGCAGTATTTGGTTTTCTGTTTCTGTGTTAGTTTGCTAAGGATAACAGCCTCCAGCTCCATCCATGTTCCTGCAAAAGACAGGATCTCATTTTTTATGGCTGCATAGTATTCCATGGCTTCACTATTTTTTATTCAGCTCCTACTCAACTTACTGACTCTTCTAGAAAGAAATAAAATACACATGTCAGACATTTTAATAGGATCTTGAATACACAATTTCCTTAAGTATTCAGTCCTGTTTTCATCTTATCCTTTAAATAAAGAATTCTTGAAAATAAATGTCTAACTTAGTTTCTCTACTTTCTTCATTCCCATTGATTCTTGAGTCATTCAACTCAAGCAGTCTGTTCCACACTCCCAAGAAAGTGTCCTCATTCTAATCACCAGTGCCCTCCTCATGGCCAGATCTTATGGGCACTGGTTTTTATCCCTTTTGACCACTCTGTAGAATTTGACGTTATACATTTTATTTCTCCCTTCTCGAAAGTTCTCCTTTAGCTTACCTCTCCACATTTTCTTTGGTTACAATTTTTTTTACCCTTTAGAACATAAAGGTTAGTTTCTAGTCTTCTTTAAGTCTCCATCTGAATTCCTCCTTTCTACTTACAAAACACATTCACAGGTGACCTCACTTCAGTGACTTCCAATACACCGACGGACGACTGGTTCACAAACTGCTTTCTCACTTCCTGTTTTCTCCAGACCACCGCTTTTATGTTGTTGGCTACCTTATAGACTCCTCCACTTAAATGACCAGCAGCTACCTCAGAGTTATTAACTCAGCTAGTTACTTTTGCCCTCAAAGTCTCCTCTGCCTATTTTCCTTACCTTGGCTTATGATACCCAGATAGACATTTTTTTTAGCCACTCTTGGCTTTTCAGTTTCCTCTACAAATCCATATTGAATTATGCTCACATAATTTTTCTCACTTTAATATCTGTGTACTCTTATCATTCCTTTCTTTCCATAGTGCTAGAAACTTTGTCCAGGAACATTCTTTCATATATTAATTGTTTCTGTTGTCCATTCATTCAACAAATGCTTACCAAGTACCGTGTAATGGCACTATGCTAAGGGCTAAAAGTGGAGCTTATGCTCTGATGGGAGACACAGATAAGTTAGTATACAGCATGAGAAAGGCTGGATAAGGGGAAGGTGGATTTGGTGTTCGAGCATATGGGAGAGTTCCCAATTCCTTGCTAGAGAGTGAGAGAGGCATCAGAGAAGGCTTCCCAGAACCGTTACCTAAGATAAGGCTTGAAGAGAGAGGACAATTTATCCTTGTGAAGGTGAAGGCAAGAATATCCATAAAGAGGGATCCACATGTGCTGAAACTCAGAGTGGGTGAGCACATGGCTTGCTTCAAGAACTGGAAGAGGGCAGAGTGGCCAGAGCCTAGATTTCTAATAGAGTGATGGTGAGAGGCAAGGCTGGAGAGTGGGGCAGAAGCAAATGATATGTGGCTTATAAGCTCTGCTAAGGAGCTGACCTTTTTTTACAGCAAAGAAGTGGCATAGTCAAATTGTCAGTTTAGAAAGATATCTCTGGTATGTTGGGGGGCAGATGATCAGGGTAAGGATGGAGAGGGAAGACCAGTGAGGAAGCTGTTGTAGTAATCCAGGTAAGAAGTGATGCCACCCTGACCATGGGCATGGAAGCCACTAAGAAGATGGATATGTTTACAGTACTCATAGGTGTGCATCAAGGATGAGGTTCTGGAAATAAGGGGCGTGTTAGACACTGAGGCAGGATACAGAGATGGAGAGCAGGTTTCGTGGGAGTAGATGGAGTACCAGAAGGATATCCAACTGCTCCTTCTTGGTCTCTTGTCCCATCTGTCTTTGTCTCCTGGCCTATTAGCTTTGGTGGCCCCAGTGCTCAGTCCTCCTCTTTTCATTCTCTACACTCCTCTCCTCGGGGGTCTCCTCCAATCTCATGGCTTTTCATGCTGTCTACATGCTCACAACTTCTTAATTTAAATCTCTAGCCCAGACCTTTCTCCTTAACCCCAGGACTCAAACATCCAGCTGCATGCCCAGCATCTCCACTTAGCTCCCTAAAAACCATCTGTCAGACAGGGTGTGGCGGCTCATGCCTGTAATCCCAGAACTTTGGGAGGCTGAGGTGGGTGGATCACTTGAGGTCAGGAATTCGAGACCAGCCTGGCCAACATAGTGAAACTCCGTCTCTACTAAAAATACAAATATTAGCCAGGCATGGTATGGCCTGTAATACCAGCTACTCAGGAGGCTGAGGCAGGAGAATCACTTGAACTCGGGAGGCAGAGGTTGCAGTGAGCCAAGATGGCACCATTGCACTCCAGCCTGGGGGACAGAGTGAGACTCCATGTCAAAATAAAAATGAAAAAATAAAATCTCCATCATGGGCAAAACTACACTCCTGGTCTTCTCATATCCCACAAACTTGCTTCATGAACTAGAGTCTGCATGTTGGTAACTGGCAAAGCCATTCTCTCCATTTAAAAAGTCAAAATCCTTGGAATATTCTCGACTCCTTTTTTTCTCACATGCCTCAGATCTGACTCTATCAGTAAATTCGGATGGAGTTTGATCTGAGGCATGTGACAAAATAGTTTGCTCTGTCTTCAAAATAGAACCAGGATTCAGCCACATCTCCCTACTCTCTCCTTTCTCCCTGGCCCAGGTCACCAGGGTCCCTCTCCTGGAACACCACAGGAGCCTCCCAGCTGGCCTTGCTGCTCCACCTTTGCCCTGAACTGCCTCCCCCCAGCCACTAGCAGTCTTCCCTCCCATGCGATGAAGGTGATTGCATTCCCACGTAATCCCCCCTTGTTCAACACCCTGCAATGACTCCCCATCTCACTCCAATAAAAACCTGAATCTCCCAGGGACCTGCAAGGCCTTAGATGCTCTGATTCTTTGCCCTCTCTGATCTCAGCTCCCCGTCACCAAAGTCCAGGCTTACTGGCCCCCTTGCTATGCTTCAAACACACCAGGCATGCTCTGAGTTCTTCCTTCTTGCCTCTGCTCTGAAATCTCTTTTCCCATCTCAGAAAGCTGGGTCCACAAAAGCTATCTTCCCAGTTTCCAAGCTACAGACTATCCCTGTACCTCTCTTCCAGGCAGTTCTGATACCCCAACCCTGCTTTTTGTTTTTCCCTGTAATGCACATCAACTTCTAAAACACTACATGATCACCTTGTTTTGGGTATTAATCGTTGCCTCCAGCTAAACAGTAAATTCCACAAGAGCAGGGGTGTTGTATTTTGTTTACTGATCTATCCCAAGCATCTGATGCATAGCAGGATCCCAATAAATGTTTGTCAAATTTGGTCTTAATCAGGCAAAAGTGATATTTGAGAGATGGATTTCAGGATTCTCTGGAGACCCTTCAACAAAACATACAAGACTTTCTGTGATGTGGCTGCAGCCTAATTTTATACCTTCCTTCACTGTCACTCCAGCCCACCTGGCCTCTATGCTAATTGCAGCTTCCTGGACAACCCTGCACCTTCTCCCCAGGTGCCTGTGTGTGAGTCCACTCCACCCAAAATGTCTGGTGGCCTACCTCAGCTGCACCTGAGCAACTCCAACTTATCCTGCAAGACACAGCTCAAGCAGTATCCCCTCTGAAATATTTGGCGGCCCCACTTTCTGTCTGCAGAGTTAGCTCTTCTTCCCTCTGCTGCTCCAGTGACATGCTAACACCTTTACAGCACAGCCTGGGAGTATTGTGGGTGGAAGGTGAAGATTCCCAGTCAAGGGGCAGCACCTGTATGGTTGGAAAAGCTACTTGTTTTAATTTCTTGCCCTCTCTCCTCTCTTCTGTTTCTCTCCTCTCCCATAAACACACATACTGCCTATATACACACACCCTGCCCTGAATTGATTTTCCTTGAATTGATGAGTTACGTAAATGCGATCCTAAGCACAGTTGTTTTCAGGTTCTCCTAACCTTTTGCTTTATTGATTTTTTAAGAATCCAGAGTGTTTACTGAGTTTCAGAAATTGGATTCTGTAATTATTTTTGTGTACTATCCTAGTTTTACAAGGATCCATTTGCTCAGCATTCTCTATTCATTTGAAAGTATTTAAGATTTTTGTAGAAAGTTTTGTTTGATTCTTTATTTTCTGGCGACATATTGATCTCAACATAATGCTATTTTTATGCTTTTAATTCTTCCAACACTGTTAGAATTGCACTATGCTCGCTCAGCAAATCCACATCTATACAAAATACGGCCAGGTTTGGCTATTCCTTCACATTCACAGCATTCTCATGACTTCTAACAATTCTTGTCTACTTTGCCTATAAACCCATAAGAAAATGTCTTATACTGACAATTTTGATCTTGAAAAAGAGACCTTAGTTCATTCCAGGGTCAGCGTCTACTTGCAAACACTGATTTCCAAGAAAATTTCTCAGGTGTGAGCAAAATAAGCTAATTAAATTCAGAACTAAGAGAAAACGGTGTTACAAGGAACTCCCACCTCATTAAAACGTTCTGCATTTTGGGACTAGAGGGGGCCTGGCCTTTGGCACCCTCATCCCTCTCCCCTTGTCTCTCTATCCCTGGGTGCTGATTTCTCTTTCTTTATGTGACAGCCACTATGAAAAGAATGGGGTTCACTCACCACCTGCATTCCTCCACAGCCATTTGATGTCTGCTTTCAATAACACCGGAGGAAACTGATCAGTCATATAAATCCAATCCTGAGCACAGTTCCTCGTTTGGAATTGTACCATGCCTTATGCCGAGGACATTTTCAAACACGGAGGGAATGTCTGATTCATTCGTGAGTAATGTAACAGCTTCCTCTCCAACTTGCCTCCCTTCAGTGGTTCACATTCTGACTGTTCAGTCAGTTTATTCTTTCCCAATCCTGTATTTGAATGCAATTGGCAAAGGTTGCTTGGCTGATTTTTTTTTTTAACATATAGACTTGGAAAGATGTTTCTCAACTGTGACTTGTGGATTTATGGTATTCAGTGTTCCTGGATTAATTGAACAAAAACTGGTAACACTGTTACACAATCAGAATTACAAAATTATGTCCATCCATTTGGCTGAAAAATACAAAAAAAAAATACTTTTGTAGGTTTTCATGCATTTTAGCACTTTCTTACTATTAGAGAAGTTCAACCTTCACACTTTCAAGGGCAATGAAACATTCTTGTCTCACCTACAGTTTACTAATGGGAAGAAAGCCCATCTGTCAATCAGAGCTCTGACAGTTCAATGTATTTGCTGAACAATATTTTTTAGATTATGCACAATGGTAAAAATAAATGTCCATTTATTCTTCTTTCCCACAAGTCGAGTATTTTCAACCATTCTTAAAATGACAAAGATGTTTGCTGACAGAATATGAATTTATAAAGGATAATCTTGAGAATATAATGGCATTCTATTCTTTTTATCTTTACTTTTGCCATATCAGAGTTGGACAATGGTCTCAACCATATGTTACAACTAGAAAATGCACAGTTGGCTTTTTGTTATGCAAGAATCAGTCATTTTCAACTTTTTAAATGATTATCAGACTAAGAGGGGATGCAAAAGTGGATACGAAACTGAATAAAAGCACTATCTGCCAAAGAAACAACATTTGTGTAATAATTAAGAAACTGTTTAGAGCACCCTCTGGAAACATTAATTATAACACATGCAAATTATTCCTGTATGAAGCTTAACTTGTTTATCTACTATAGCCACCTGTATTTGAATTTTTTAATAAGCTCATTTATTATAAATAAAGCATGCAAATCAACCTGGGAATACTTTTTCTGTTTCAGAAATTTCATGTAAGTGACAGGCTGCCACGTACAGTACAACTTATAGGGGGAAAAAAGTACCTTTACTCCTTTCACATAGTTATACCTTCATCTGACACTGAAAGACATCCGTCAGGAACTTTTAAAACATGTATTAGATACACAGCAGCAAACCCAAAAGAAAAAAGTGCTATACAGTTTTGCAATACATGTATGCCACAGAAATGTTAAAAAACGTTCTACCCCAACAGATAAATAGGTTTGGCCCCAAATCTTTTTAATCTCAGTTTTGTGGGTAAAAAAGATGATTTTTCCCTTATTTTTCTCCATTTGCTGACAACTAGAATTGCCATATAAAATACATTCATGGGACATACTTATGCTAAACAAATTATCCACTGTTTATCTGAAATTCGAATTTAATTCAGCATCCTATATCTCTACTTGCTGAAGATAGTTGGGATATGGGCTTACTTTTTTTTTTTTTTTTTTGAGACAGAGTCTGACTCTGTCATCCAGGCTAGAGTGCAGTGGTGTGATCATGGTTCACTGAAGCGTCAGCCTTCCTGGCTCAAGTGATCCTCCCACCTCAGCATCTCCGGTAGCTGGGACCACAGGCACATATCACCACGACCAGCTAATTTTTTTTATTTTTTGTAGAGATGAGGTTTGCCCAGGCTGGTCTCAAACTCCTGAACTCAAGAAATCATCTGGCCTCAGCCTCCCAAACTGCGGGGATTGCAGGTGTGAGTCACCATGCCTGGCCTGGGCTGCCTCTTTATTTTAAAGAGTTAAAATACTGGCTCCTATTTGTTTTACTTCTCTAGTATGGAAGGCCCTTACTGCAGTCTCTGTCTTGGAGGGCAATTTTTGAAGGACTTCAAGAACTTGAACTAGGATTAGAGGAAAACCACAAGATGGCTAAACGGTGGGAAAATAAGAAATAACACTTTTTAAACTGTATTTAAGAGGACTAAAGTGATGAAACAGTCACCAGGTATTTGGAGTGGTCTCACTCGAGGGACTGTGCTAACTTCCTCATTTTCATGAGGGCAGGCAAAAACTGGCCAAAACACAAGTTAGGATAATAAGCATTGTAGCTACATTTATTGAATGCTAGGGTGTGCTGCGTAACTGAATGACAGTGTTTCTCACAGTTTACCTCCAACTCTCATGGCCATCCCATGAGATGTGTTCTGTTATCCCCATGTTTTGAACAAAAGAAACTGACACTCAAATCAGAAGACATGTCAGTGGTAAAGGCCAGATTCACATCCCATCTAAGTCTGTCTGACACTAAAGCCCACAATCTCTCCACCTTGTCTTTTGCGAAGAATATTATAAAGCATGTGGTCAAGCAATCTAGTCTGTAAATATTAAAAATAATTGTCTCCTGTGTGTTTTGGAGTCATTTACATGTGATTATACCAAAGAACAGTTGAATGGGCTGAAAAATTCTGATGATTCCTCCTGTCCCTTCGATTCACTGTTAGAAACCATCATCAAGGTAGTGTCTGGCTATGACAGAAGGGATTTTTGACACAGTGTATTGTTTCATCTCTTTAAAATCAATGTAGGCTCTTTTGATGATCATAACACTAACTGTTCAGTCTTTAGGCATAAGAATCAAACATTCAACTAAGCATGTTTAAAAATTTGCTTTCAGCCCAGTAGATCTATCCACTTTTCCACTTGGGTTACACCTTTAGATTTAGGAATTTATCCTGTTATCTTCAAATCCAATGGACTGTACACTCTTTGAGGGAAGAAACTCTCAGTATCTTGTCAAGTACATAGCATGCAATGGGTGCTCCCAAATACTTGATTAATATCATATGATATAATGTAATGTGACTCTTCACAAACAGTGAGTGTTTATAAATACAGTATTTTAAATGTCATCAGGAATCTTTCATTGGAATTTTAACTTTATTTTAATGGGCCTACTTTTAAAGTTAATAGAAATAATATAAATGTGGACAGGGCTAAGATTTTTCCTTAAGATTTCACTCTGGCAAGTCTTCCTTGCGATTTAGCCATGGCTGTTTTTATGACTGTAATTTCCTTAATATGGGGCCTCAGCCACATTCCATCATCATAAATCCCTTTTATGTACTTAAAAGCAATGTTGAAATATTTTCCAGTTTTTATATCTTAACTCTTCACTTAGATCCATTATTTTCATTTTGAGATGATCTTATGTAAATATTGTAGAAGATTTTGGAATTATATAATAAGAAAAAACTAGTATACCACCTCAGAAATCTTAATTAATTGATATGTTCCCAAATGCAGCATGAAACATCTAAAGTAATTATTCAAGCAAAAGACCATCTTTGTCCCAATTACTGGAATATTTTACATAAAGTTGGCTTTATGCACTTGACTTTGTGTTTAAACTCAAGTTTGTAGTATTTTCTACTGGACATTGTTAGCTCACGACTTTTTCAGGAGCAAAGAATAAAAGAATCATTATTAAACTTATTTTAAAGAAGAAATAAGGAAGAAAAGAAGAAATTTTACTGGCTCCCCTTAGCTTAAGACATGGCTGGACACAGATGCTCAAACAATCACATCAGGACCCTGTCTCTCTCTGTATCTGGACTCTCTGGCCTCTTGGGTCAGTTTCATGCTCAGGTGGGCTTTCTCCACATAGTGGCAAAGATGGGTGTCAGACATCCCAAGTTAACATCATCTTTAGTGCTCATGCTCTCAGAAGCAAAGAGACCCTCTCCCAGCATCCATATTAAATCCCAAAAGAGATTCTATTTGGCCTTGCTTTGGCTACATACTCACCCCTGACCAAGCTCCCTGTCAAGAGATTAGAATTAATTGAAAGGCCAGCCTGGTTTGCACACTTATTCTGTGTTGAAAGATGTAGACCGTGTGATTGACAGTCCCAGCAGATAGGAGAGGGAGAGTTTTCAAAAGAGTTGCCAGTGTGGCCGGGCACGGTGGCTCATGCCTGTAATCCCAGCACTTCAGGAGGCCGAGGTGGGTGGATCACCTGAGGTCAGGAGTTCAAGACCAGCCTGGCCAACATGGAGAACCCCTGTCTCTAAAAAAAAAAAAAAAAAAATTTTAAAGAATTTAAAAAAAGAGTTGCTAGTGTAAGAGACAGTGGATTCTGGGCAAGTAAAAAGAAGTGTTTATTAAAATACTGTGCCTTTGTAATAAAAATATTTTGCAGGAAATGCAAATAATTTAAAACAATTCAATAAGCACCATACATTTTAAAACAATTAGAAATACACCCAGAAGAACTGAATTGCTTATTTAGTACATTTTAGAAAATATTTTCTCCTCTTTGAACCTCAGTTTTGTCATCTGGAAACATGGGAATAATGCTTACCTTATAATCATGATTAGAAGGGATGATGGAACTGATCATATCTTGTGCACTATAAAGTGCTATCTTCATAGTTATAAATTATGACCTCTAAGAAAATTAATTTCTTTTTCTATTTTTTTAATTGCATTTTAGGTTTTGGGGTACATGTGAAGAAGGAAAATTAATTTCTAAAGAAAGCAAAATTATCCATGTCAAGGTTTAGAAAGTTTCTCTCTTAAGAAAAAATTTATTCTATTACCCCTGTTGGGTTTTTCCCTGAGGAATCAGGGTTGAATACAATATACATAGGCTCTGCAGTGTTTTTATGATGAGACGGTGATAGTGTTGGCGGGTATTCAATGAATACTTAGAGATTTAAATGTATTGCTATATTTCTGGGAAATGAAAAGACCAATGTAAGCTAGTTGATGAGAAAACTAAAGGTAGGTAGATGGTGGACAGATCAAGTTGCTGATTTTAAAGGTAGGCTGAGGTGATATTTGTAGCTGTTAATAACATAGCTGTCTTCTTTAAAGGAAGTACTCCTATATATCAATAGTTTCATGGCCAAGGTGCCATTAAGATGATCACTCCCAGGAAATGTTTTGCCAGTGACATTACCTTAAACTTTCATCTGAAATGAAATAAAGAAATGTTTTATAGGTGATTCATTTTTACCTGATATGTGTACAACATTTTAAGAGAATGAATTAGTCAGTCTGTTTGAATCATCTCTACGTGTTCTTTTTAGTAAGGAACTCAAAGTTGGTTAAATGGCTAGCACTAGAAAGCGAAAATAACAAAAACAGTGAAAAGACAGTCTATATTGAAAGCCTGATCCAGACACATCATGGGGGGATAAATGTATCAAGACAAAAATACATGAAAAGTGAAAGTATTTCTGGAGTATTTCACTACCAATATAAATATTAAAATGCTCACACAGCCAGATCTGGCAAGTTATATAGAAGAGGAAGTGAAAGTAATATATGCCAAGTCAATGGCATTGGTGTAAAATATAATCATAGAGGAACAATCTCAGAGTTGAAAATTATTAGAATTGGAAAAGACTTTGAAGTTCTTTAGTTCCACCCAGGAGTATGTCATTAAATATTTAATAAACATCCCTCTATGGGCTTTAATAACAAGCCCTGATTTGTAGTGTTTACCAATTTCTACTGTGTCAGTACACCCACCATGGCTGATTTCAGGCTACCAAGATGAGGTCACTGAAACACCGTTGGGAAGAGATGCACATAGTAAGCTGTCCTGAGCCAGCACCAGGGGCCTTCAGCACACAGCTCGTACAGCACTGTAATTTTCAAATAAGAAAGCAGTTGACGCCAAAGGAGTTGGGTGACTTGCTTTGGGTCATACAAATAACCAGCTCCACTGCCGCAACTAAAACTAGGTCCTCTCCAGTGTTTGACCTCAGAATTGTGAATGCCTTATGAGGAAAGCACCATGATTGACTGACTGGTAAGCCCACGTGACTTTTTATCCTGGTAAAGTTCCCCTTTAAGGGCCTCTATAGTCATTTCCATATTGAGTTTAAACTATAGTCTGTCTATGTCCACTACTCGCCTGAGAGCTCACTGACATTTGGGAAATGTTTTATTTATCTTTGTATCTTCAGCACTCTGTACGGTATCTGACACTAAGATGCTTCATGTACAAACAATAGAGAACATGTGTTGACCTACTGTGTGCCAGGTAGTGTTCTTAGTGACTTACATGCATTAACTCATAGAATCCTTAGAATAAGTCTCACAAATGAGGTAGGTACTATAATCATGCCCATATTTTAGATGAGAAAATAGAGGGTTAGACTTATTTGCCCAAGGTAACATAGACAGTGACTGGATTCAAACCCTACAATCTGGCCCAGTACCTGTGCACTTGGCCTCTCAGCTGTCACTCATTTAACTAGCAGTTATCATAGTGCCCAGCTCAGCCAAATACTTCTAAAAGGTCTCTCTCCTTTCCTTAGGAAGGGCACAAAATTTCCCAGAAAAGATCTGATCTGAGCAACACACACCTTTGTTAATGGGGAAGGGCCTTTATTAATGGGAATGATCAAGGAAATGGGGCGTTTTCGGTGATTCCATTTTCTCATTATCTGAGGTTTAAACAGAAACCCATGTTTTAATTAAAAATTCTGTTGTCAACAATGGGCCCTAATCCCATTTTTTTCTTTAATTAAAAAAATGTTAACCTTTCTTTGATTTATTCACTTGAAAAATGGCATCACCATATGGCAACAGATAATGTAAAGAAGGTGTAGGATTGGGTCTCATCAGACACACAAAAAAAAAAAAGAAGAAGAAGGTGTAGGAGACTAAAGTACTAACTCGAACTGTGTCCTGTGAGGGTTTTTCTGTAAATAGAAAATATATTCTCCTTCCCCACTGATTTTCCATCTCATCAAACGAAATAACAAAAAGCCTATTTCTACATGTTTACATTTTCTTGGATTCTTGTCTTTTGAGGTTTAGTACAGTGTGTGAGTTATGTGCCAACCTTAAGATATGAACCTTATTTTTAAAACATAATATAATATCTCTAATATATGTTTTTTTGAGACTGAGTCTTGCTCTGTCACCAAGCTAGAGTGCAGCGGCATGATCTCTGTTACTGCAACCTCTGACTCCCTTGTTCAAACGATGATTCTCCTGCGTCAGCCTCCCAAGTAGCCGAGATCACAGGCACACATCACCACACCTAGCTAATTTTTGTATTTTTAGTAGAGACAGGGCTTCACCATGTTGGCCAGGATGTCTCAATCTCCTGACCTCATGAAATAGCCCGCCTCAGCCTCCCGAACGGCTGGGATTACAGATTATTTTGAGGGCTCCTTCAAAAAGCCTAGAAGAAAAAAAGTCTCTCACACTTTGCACTGCATTAAGGGACAGAAACTAACATGCAAATTGGTTATAATACTTTTCTCTCTTCTGGCAATAATAATTCATTTGTTTCCTTTCTTACATTGCCATTTCTATAGAAAATACAGCAATAAATTATTTTTTAGGCTCAATTTTATTAGATACACTGATAGCATATTGAAAAGTGCAGTTCATTTTTCACATAATGTTGATTTTTCCCATTATGCTCTAGATGGCTTAGATATATATTTGCAGTTGGTTTATAGTTTGTATTTGCCCATTAGTAGAACAATTTGTTCCTAATCTTTTTCTTATATTCCTTGTTATTCTCTCTACTAGCACCAAAAATTTGCTAGTACATTACAAAACAATGAGAATTACAGATAAAATAGCAAACATTTATATATACTCTATATTGATCAAAGTGCTTCCAGAGATGAGATCTCTTTTTGATCCTTAAAATAGTCATATGAGAATATCAGACCCTGGGACTCAGAGGTGGATGATTGCCTGGAGTCACACAGCTAGAGAGAGAAAGGGCTAACATCAGAGGTCTGATTGTCTGACTTCTGTTCCAGTGCATGCTCCCACCTCACTTGGGAAGCTGCTTTGGTATAGTGAAGCACTTAGCAGCATGGATGTGTTCTTGTTAGCCAAATGTGGAATTGAATCCTGGTTCTGTGTGATTTTAGCAAGTTTGCTTATCTAGAAGAGGAGGATAATAATACTTCCTTCTTCACAGGGCGTTGATGAAAAGTAAATCAAAGGCTTTAGCAGAATGCCTCGCACATGGTAAGCACTCAATACGTGTTCTTGTTATTTTTATTATTACATGGCTTATACCTCTTCCAGTGCTTTGCTTTACTGAGGTTTCATCTTGCCCTCTGGTCCAACTGAAGTTCTCTAGCTTTGGTTATCCCTTCATAGCCTGTATCCCCAATCAGATGGCTTCATTTGGACCCTGAAAATTATCGTGCCCTTGACCCTCTGCTCTGGTTTCTTCTATCTTTCATGAATGTGAAGAGGACATCACAGCATGTATTAATGGTATCTTCTCTTAAAGGAACTCACAGAGTTATTAAGTAATGCTTTCATTCATTTCTTGCTGACCTCATTTTGCATACCTGCTGTAGTCATGCTAAACCTCTTCCTTCAGTCTGATACCCCTGGATCTTCCTCTGTGTCCATCACTTTCAGAAGATGATCATGTACCCTAATCTTCATCTGACTTGTCGTTCTCTCCTGCTGTCTCAGAAAAAGTGACCTATAAGCCAAGCATGCTGGCTCACGCCTATAATCCTAGCACTTTGGGAAAGCAGATTGCCTGAGCTCAGGAATTCAAGAGCAGCCTGGCCAACATGGGGAAACCATGTGTTACTAAAAAACAAAACATTAGCCTGGTGTTGTGGCATGTGCTGTAATTCCAGCTACTTGAGAGGCTGAGGCATGAGAATCGCTTGAACCAGGGAGGTAGAGGTTGCAGTGAGCCAAGATGGTGCCACCACACTCCAGCCTGGGCAACAGAGTGAGATTCTGTCTCCAAAAAGAAAAAAAAAATGACCACTGTATGTTCCAGGACTCTCGAGAATGCTCCTTTGGAGTACTGCTTCAATAATTTTCTCTCTCTCATTTGCCAGTTTGGTTTATCGACTTTCCAAACTCAACTACTAGCAGTTCTCCTGACCATGTCATGTGCTCTCTACTGCCTCTATACCTTTGCATAAACTGCTCTGCCTGCTAGGCATTCTTTTCTTTTTTTTTTTTTTTTTTTTTTTTGAGATGAAAGCTCGCTCTGTCACCCAGGCTGGACTGTAGTGGCACAATCTTGGCTTACTGCAACCTCCACTTACCAAGTTCAAGCAATTCTCCTGCCTCAGTCTCCCAAGTAGCTCGGATTACAGGCCCCCATCATCACGCCCCGCTAATTTTTTTGTAGTAGAGATAGAGTTTCATCATGTTGGCCACGCTGGGTT
This sequence comes from Cacajao melanocephalus, assembly GCA_963573385.1. Classification (NCBI taxonomy): domain Eukaryota; kingdom Metazoa; phylum Chordata; class Mammalia; order Primates; family Pitheciidae; genus Cacajao; species Cacajao melanocephalus. The sequence goes on along the minus strand of CAUYLG010008316.1, from coordinate 34,361 downwards.
CGAACTTCTTACCTCAAGTGATCTGCCCGCCTTGGCTTCCCAAAGTACTTGGATTACAGGCATGAGCCACTGCCCCTGGCCAGGAATTTTCATCCTTTGTCCTCCTTTGAGACTCGGCTCTAGCATCATTTCCAGTTGAGTTGGTCTCCCTTCCTCTGCATTCCAATAACCGTTAACCCACTGCCTCCACCAAGTGACTTGAGCTTCCCTGGGAAGGGCATTTGCCTTTGTAGACATCCAATAAGTGTTAGCAGAAGAAAGGAGGGTCCTGCCAACAAGCCTATGTCTTTCCCCCAACTTAAGAATAAACTCCTTTTCACCCTGTTGCTGCTTTCTGCTTGTCTTCCCTTTGACAAACATTCTACTACTTCATCACCCATTCCCTCAATTTAACATCTGACACTACCATAGAAACTACTGTCTTGAAGATCAACAAAGAGCTTCCATGTGGACCGCATCCTCCTTCTTGAGACCCTTGCCTGGCTTTTGTGGCACAGCGCAATATTGGCTCTCTTGATGCCTCGCTGACCTTATCCTTCCTTGACTCCTTCACAGATTTCTCCATTGTGGGTGTTCCCTAAGATTTAGGTCATTTGACTTCTCTCCTTTCACTGAGTCCATTCATGAACATACCCACTCTTGGTTTTAACCATCACGTCTATGAGGATAACGTGCAAAGTTTATTTCTAGTTCAAGTGGAGTCTCTGTTACGCTGCCAATCGATTTCTAAATTTTTATTCCTTCTAGTGCAGCAGTGGCAAATACCTGACACTCATGTGTCTCACTTGGGACAGACACTGTTTCACCTGGGACTGATCATTGCCACTTTCCCAGTAAAGGCAGGCTTCTTAGAATCCTTCTCATTTCCGCCTCTATTCTTTGGCACTAATTCTGTGTCTGCTCAGAGTTTTCATTCTTCACTTGTTCCAGGCACCTGCTTCCTGGTGAATAACGTAAAACCCACTAGTCATCCTTGTGGGAGAACACGCACTCATTTCCCAGCAGCACATCCGACTCAACATGGTTAAAACCATTTATCACTCCCATATATTCAGCCTAACTTCCTAGTGCAGTCTACCCCAGTTTTATAACTTGTTCTACTTTTTTCAGATAACGGCTAATCATCTTTGCTTTCTTTTTTGCGCTGCGTTTGATACATTAGGGTATCAAATCCTACTTATTCAAATATGTCCCTTATTCATCCCTTCTCTCATTGGGGCTACCATATTTTCTCTGGCCCTTGTTACCTCATTATGGGACATAATAATAGCCTGTCAACTGGTCTTTCCATTGCCAAGTTCTCTCTGCTCTAGGCCACCCTGCCTCCAGATCAATCTAGAGTAAAGCTTTCATCATACGACTCTCTAACTCAAAATTCTTTAATGATTATCAATCACCTCTTAAAGTCCCTAATTCTTAGACTCTTAGCAGGGTAAAATCATTTTTGATTTGGAGTCAAAAAGTTTGGACACAAAGTTTGGCTACTACACTTAACTGTTATGTAGCTTTGAATTTGTGGCTTAATTTTTATTCATCATTTATTCAGTGTACATTTATTTAATACCTCCTACATCTCAGGCACTGTACGGTACTTGGGATACAATGATGACCCAAATAGACCTTGTCCTTGCTCTCCTGGACCTCACAACATAGTGAATTTGTTTCTATTTCTCATGATCATAATAATCCAAAGTACAGGCTGTGCCTTTTTCCCTTAACACCTGTAGCTTTTGGTTCGTGCTATGCAGAGTACTATAATGCCATGTACAGTGCCACAATAATCAGCATATCTGTGTTATCACTCAGCCACATTGCAGCTTCACTGAAGGGCAGGGGCTATACCCCATTTCCCATAGTGCAAGCACAGAGCCCTGCATATACCAGCTGCTCAGTGCTTTCTGATGTGGTTTTGTAGATCCAGGGTTAGTCTTTGGCACAGTCATAATACCTAGCATGTTTTTAGAGGCTCCTTCTGTCCTATCAGTATTATGCTATTAAAAAAAAAAAAAGTCGTACCTATTTAGTTTCTATTCATTCTAAGGCCTCTTCTTTCCAACCTACTGCCCTGTCTATAATTACTGTAAGTAAAACTCACAATGTTTATAATTTATGCACCTTGAGTTTTAAAAAACTGAATAACAAGCCCACTCACTTTTCCTCATAGAAGTACTGTCTATATGCATACAGTGGAATGTTAAAATAATGTTCTTTTTACTAAACAGCTTTTTGGCTTGGTAATGAAAAATAGGTTGTTTTTCCTGAGAAGTAGTTCTAGGACTTTAGTTCTGAAGATTATGTTTTATTTTACACATTTTCAGCCTGCTGTTTTTCAGTTCCCAGTGATCTTACATTAAACATTTGTCTGTCTGAAACAATAGGTTAACTATAGCCAAATTATAACCATACCTTTCCTCTCTACACAAAATCCTATAAACAGCATGTGTTCATATTGCTTCTAGAATTTATGATTGTTTTCTTCCAAAAGGAAGCTAAATTTAGCCTAGTAATTCTACATGCTCCCAAGGAAACAATGCCTGCTGTGATTTCTAGAATAAATGAATCTGAACCACAGTTCCTTTACTTGACTAACAGAGAAAGTTTAAATACCAACCTAGTCATTAACTACAGTTATTAAACCACATTAAACAACCAGCAAGGGGTTAAGAAAGAAAGTAGCTATGTTTCTTCTTTCATTGCTGAATGAGTCTAACTAAGTTACTGTATCAACCTTAATACAAAACATTGTTTGCATCTGGTTCTCTAAAATTATTCCTTCATGCCTTGAGTCCTAAAATTAAACTATGTGGAGTCATGTCCGACCACACAATGCATCTTTATGTGAAATTGGCTAGAGTTTTTGTTTTCTTTCTATGTAAAAGTCCAGTTGGGAAGCTTTATTTCTGATAGTTTAAATGGTATAGGTCCTTCAGTTTTCTCTTCTTTGTTTCTGACAACTGAACTTCTCTTGCCTTGAACTTGTTTTGACAGATAAACCTCTCACAATGAAGGCCCCCGCTGTGCTTGCACCTGGCATCCTCGTGCTCCTGTTTACCTTGGTGCAGAGGAGCAATGGGGAGTGTAAAGAGGCACTAACGAAGTCCGAGATGAATGTGAATATGAAGTATCATCTTCCCAACTTCACTGCAGAAACACCCATCCAGAATGTCGTTCTACATGAACATCACATTTTCCTTGGTGCCACTAACTACATTTATGTTTTAAACGAGGAAGACCTTCAGAAGGTTGCTGAGCACAGGACGGGGCCTGTGCTGGAACACCCAGATTGTTTCCCATGTCAGGACTGCAGCAGCAAAGCCAATTTATCAGGAGGAGTTTGGAAAGATAACATCAACATGGCTCTGGTTGTCGACACCTACTTTGACGACCAACTCATTAGCTGTGGCAGCGTCAACAGAGGAACCTGCCAGCGACACGTCTTTCCCCAAAATCATACTGCTGACATTCAGTCGGATGTTCACTGCATATTCTCCCCTCAGATAGAAGAGCCCAGCCAGTGTCCTGACTGCGTGGTGAGCGCCCTGGGAACCAAAGTCCTTTTATCTGTAAAGGACCGGTTCCTCAAATTCTTTGTAGGCAATACCATAAATTCTTCTTATTTCCCAGATCATTCACTGCATTCAATATCAGTGAGAAGGCTAAAGGAAACAAAAGCTGGTTTTATGTTTTTGACGGACCAGTCCTATGTTGATGTTTTACCTGAGTTCAGAGATTCTTACCCCATTAAGTATGTCCATGCCTTTGAAAGCAACAATTTTATTTACTTCTTGACGGTCCAAAGGGAAACTCTAAATGCACAGACTTTTCACACGAGAATAATCAGGTTCTGTTCCATAAACTCTGCATTGCATTCCTACATGGAAATGCCTCTGGAGTGTATTCTCACAGAAAAGAGAAAAAAGAGATCCACAAAAAAGGAAGTGTTTAATATCCTTCAGGCTGCGTATGTCAGCAAGCCTGGGGCCCAACTTGCGAGGCAAATAGGAGCTAGCCTGAATGATGACATTCTCTTCGGGGTGTTTGCACAAAGCAAGCCAGATTCTGCTGAACCAATGGATCGATCTGCCGTGTGTGCATTCCCTATCAAATATGTCAATGACTTCTTCAACAAGATCGTCAACAAAAACAATGTGAGATGTCTCCAGCATTTTTATGGACCCAATCATGAACACTGTTTTAACAGGGTAAGTCACATACGTTCCCCACTTACAAACTGTGAGATATAAATTAGAATAACTATCAGCCTCAAAAAGAATATCCAGGGCTTCTTTTGTGCTTGGGTAAGTGGTATTTATCCAAAATAGCTGCAGATTTTTTTCCAAGAAAATTTGGAAATTCAATCTTCATTTACACCTAAAATTATGTCTTTAGAAGGTAATATGGTAACTAAAAGAAAATATATTTTTACAATTCAGATTTGCATGTTCGTGACACATCAGACTATATTAAAGTTATTTCTCATATAAGTTTTTGTAGTTTGGATCAGATTTACATGGATTTTATCACAACAGCAATTCCTGTAAAACATAATTATTGACATTTCTGTATAATCTCTGCAACCTTTACAATATACTCAAGCTAATTTGTAGGTTTTAAAGAATTATTTCTTATAAGATTATATTCTCTCACTGATAAAGGAACTTAACTTTAAAAAATCTTTTCTGGAATGCTGATAAATAAAACATTTTTAAATGAGCTAGTATACTTCTCTAAATAACCTGGAAAAGTAGAGAGGAAATGTTTGCTCTCAAATCTTTCCTTCAGAGTTTGACTTTAATCATGTACTTCCTTCTGGAAAAGACTTGTGTCTACCGGGTTGTATCTTGGCATGTTCCTGGTTGGTATTTGACATTTATAAGCATAAATATTTTGGTTCATGATTATTTATACTTATATGAAATGGTATTTTCATAGGAGCTGTTGGAGATCTTCTTTGTGCTGTGATTTAAATATAGTAACAGCTACCAGCTAAACCTGGAGAATTTTTCCCCCTAATCAGCTCATCATCTGGTGCCAGAGGGAGAGCACCAAACTGAGTGTTAATTGTGGCTTTGAGTTTCTTGTAGTGGGCCAGATTTGGAATATGGACCTGACTATTATCATAACTGAATAAACAAATAGTATAGCTTTTATAAAGACAGTTTGACTTTGAAAAGGTATGTCTCACTCACTTTAGCAGTTTTCAATCTAAGATATAAAGGTTATCATTGCAATCAGAAAGAACATTAAATACGTCCTTGATAGCATGAAGTATGTAATTTGCTGAAGGGTAAGGGTATATGAATTCAGAAACATTTGGTTGACTTCTGCTGAAATGTCTGGGATAGTTCTTTAGATGGAAACTGTAGTTAACTTTTTTATGATGCTAGGAAAACACTTCCAAGAAAGTCAGTTCATCTTTTGGTGAACTAAAAACAAAGCTTCCTTCCTCTCTTTTCCAAAGTAGTCTATGAATATACATAACATACATGCACATATATTCCAACTAAGACTTATTTCCCCCTGCACACATTTAATATATGTTGCAAAGAAGCAATAGAATTCCTCATGAAGCTGCTCCTTTTCTTTACTAGAAACTACAAAAGAATGAAAGCAAACAAAATGATTTTCAGAAATCTGAGATTAGGAAAGAAAAATGTAATATTAATTGCATTACAGAGAAGACAGTTTTCTGCATCTAATAAGTTTGTTTTGAGACACAAGTTTTAAAAGAGTCTATTAGGAATTCCCCCATGGCTCCTAGGGCACATAAATTTTCTATTTAAATCTTGTTTTGTTAAAAATTAAAAAGAGGAGTAGGGCAAGAAAAAAAGAGAGACTTCATGAGGTATATTGACATCTTATTTTAAAAATTTTGTACATGTCAACTCTTAGATGTAAAAGTACTTAACAATTATAGAAATTCTCAAAACATCTGAATTTTATCCTACCCCCCCCCCCTTGGCCTTTTAGTGTTCCAAGGGAAACAAGGAGACAGGGTTACCCAGTGAAATTCAGGTCAGTTTTATCGCCCAGGAAAAATGCCCAAAATGCAGTAGCCACACCTGAAACCATTATCACTCCCATCACAAAAATTCTTGTGGGAAACAGGATGGAACTTGCCAACTTCCTTCTTACAAAGGAAGCCAACTTTTACACTGGCCAAATTCCACAGACAAATACCTTGAAACCTCCTCTATTTATTTGCCTATTTATCTTTTCTGGTTACAAAGATCAAACTTCTTCTGAGACTGAGACTACACATATTCTCTCTCTTTGTATACGCCATCCACAGAAGACCTCAGATTGTTCCAATAATGAGCATATAATCATTTCCTAGCTTTATGCCAAAATGAAGGTACCTAGAGCCATTCATCACACAAAAAAAACAAAGTGATTACATGATCAAAGCTGTTGAGGAGGACTCTCAAGCAATAAGATGACTCCATTTTGTCTTGGCAGATTTACTTGGCCAGAAATCAGGTGACCCTTTTAATAATTTCTTGGAACTGAGTTTTTACTTTGGCATAAAGTTTGGTGAAAGACACACATATTGTAGTTTTGTTTTTAACATCTCGAATACATTTATAAAGGGACTCTTGTGTACTCTGTGGACAAGGTTAAGAAAGCTATAGCAGTAACTTTCCACTCAGGCGTCTGCCCAGACCTCAGAATTGACACATTGCCGAAAGAGGCATTTTTTGGACCTCCTTGAGCTCTCCACCATGTGCAAAAAGCGTTTCTATCACAGGATCAGATAAGGGGAGTGCCAGGGAAGGGCATTTTACATTTTAGGGGTCTAGCAGGTGTTCCAGGCCTGACTTGCTTATTGAGGATCACGTATTATGTTGCTTTTCCCAGTCTCATATTTAGTGAAATATGTCTATGCAAACTCTTCACATGCATCTTCTCATATTGATGACATCACAAAAGCCCTCTTTTGAGTCATCTGATAATTCCCAGTGCTTGTCATCTTCACCCATAAGTTATTTGTGTTTCAGAACTCTTTGTCTCCACATAAGATGCTGTTTCTGGAAACTTATCCCAAGCCACAGGTGCCCATTTATAGAATACAAGAGTTGTTGATTTTATCAGTTGTTCTGTAAGAATATATTCTTGATCCTCACAATGTGACCATTTTTTATGTTGCTTTTGAAAGTGATTCTAAAAAATTTGCTTACAGTGACTTCCAACACTGGGTACTATGAGATTATACACCCAAAAATAATTACTAAATCTTTTTAAATATCTTTATCCCCTCCTTTACCTATTCATCAATCAACCTCTATAAGCATCCTAAATTCGTATTGATTGAAGTTGTTTTAGGCTAATGCATATTCTCTAAACAGCACATTATTATTCAAAATAATTGAGAAAATTATCCCATAATATGGATGGAGCCTTTGTAAAAATCCATATGTAGGGAGAAAAAACCCTTATCTCTATTTGAGGATAAGCAGCAGTAAAAATTTCACAAACTTGCTTAAAATTAAGTGGAATTTAATTTTAATATTGTGGAATCTCTAACAGTCTCTTACATATAAGGGATTGATTAATGTGACAATTTCAGGAAAAAAACGAGAATCAGTACACATTGGCCCAATCGCCTATAAATGAGAATCAATACAGAATAAGAGAATTTTTTTCAGTGTCCAAATCAGCAAGGATCCTGTTCCCTAAGTTGTAGAATATTTATTAAAATAAGTAGAATAGTACATTTTAGAAAAAAATCTAAAAGGGTTCTTGAAATAGCTCTCACCTTTCAGAAAATACAGTTAACACATGACACTGCTTTTCTTGCAGTTCTATTATCAAAGTTTTGCTCTACAGGCAAGCATTTGAAAGACTTGTAGCAAATATTTTCACAACATCTTGATCACCTTAAGGACCGACGATGGATCAAGTGAAGGGGAAAAGCATGACGTTTGGTGCCAGGCACACCTGGTGGAAGTCCTGGTTTACTGCATAGCAGCCATGTGACTTCTGACACATTACCTAACTTCTTGGAGCCTGAGTCTCATTGGTAACATGCAGATAACAATACCTACTTCACAAGGTTTTGTGAAAATGTGGAATAATGTATATGAAGTACCTGGCACGATAAGATGACTATAAATTTAGCTCTTTGGGAGACAGAATGGCCTAATGGAAGGAGACTAAAGTCAGAGATGTAGGTTCAAATCTGAACCCTACTATTTTCTACCTGGATGGCTATGAGAGCATTATTTAAACTCCAAACTCATCATCCTGCATGTAAGACTATTGTATTGACAAGTGTATTAATAATGTTGGTAAAAGGTTCCAACTTAGTCCTTGGCACAAAATAAATAGCAGCTATTATGCTAAAGAATACTTGTGTAAAGAAAGGCAAATTCAAATGATTTGATTATTTTCTGGAAGAGGCACATTCCGGTTCTATTACTTATAAGGGTTTTTCACTTCCCTCTCTAACTGTTGTGAGTTACCTATCTCCATAATGCTTAATTTGTGTTACATTGTTGTTAAGATTTAATAGTTCCAAAAAAAAGATGGGGTGAGGGATGATGGTAGTTTGAGGGGGCAGAGGATGGAGAGAAACACAATTGAATCAAAACTGTACTATACTCAAGTTAGAAGGTATAAGTTGTTCTCCTTCCTCTCACTTTCAATCCTAACTATCCATGATGTAAGATATTACTCTTATGTACTTTGTCATATCTTGCATTCAAGAACTTGCAGATAATGCAGTTTTAGAAAAAGTCAACCTCGTAGGTTGTTTGTATCAGGCTTCCTTGTTTTTAAATATCATTTATACTCAAATTCAAAGAGTAGCCAACTGCTTCCCAAAATAAAGGAAACTTAAGGTAGTAATTTTCCATCTCCGTTTCACAGAATGCCAAAGTTAAAGGGTCACCACTCAGAGCCATCAAAGGAATAAAGCGAAGTGATTAGAACAATTTTTAAGGAGGACAAAAATCAAAACAAGATGCAAACAAAAAAATAGGAATAGGCAGAAAAATAAACATATAGTGATGTTTCTTTATTATGATTATAAAGATGATAGATGAGTAAAATCAAGTTACATTTAAGTTGTAATGGAAGAAAATAATTGCAGCCTTCCATCAGGAAACCACAAGGACCATTATTGATCTGTCATCCTCAGGGCATGTCTAGTAATATTTAATAAAATAAACAAAGATTTATAACTTTTCTAGGCCATATATCTATAATCTCCCACACCACTTGAACTGTGAATGTGGAGTCAATGTTACAAATAGCATCTGTGTAATTATACTGGCTTGGCATGCCTTATTTAAACAATCTAGCACTCTCAAGAGAATGTATTTTGTATTAGAAATGAAACATGTGAACTCAGAATATAGAGTTTTTTACTTATTGTGCTCAAAAATGAGAAAATGTTATCCAATATGAAAAATGTTGTTAGGGATTATTCATTCTTCATATTAGTCTTGCAAACCTAAATACTAAGTATCTTGGCCATACGCCAAACGTAATAGCTACCAAAGCAAAATCTTGCAAGAAAGAAAGTCCTTGAGGTACAAAGATTCAATGTGCTTTTTTAAAAATGTAAGTAAAAGGTTATTAATTTTATATTTGATTTCTTTTTCTTCTCTAGACACTACTTCATCCTCTCCCAGGCTCAGGGATTCACTGCTTCCTAACTTCTTTATTTAAATAACTCATTCCATGCAAAGTGGCATATTGCATTACTTTATTAAAATAAATTTAAAATTAATTTCTTTCCAGAATTTTGTAACACCCCCTGAGATCACTGGACACACCCTGGGAGTGTTAGAAAACATGTGACAGAATGAGCCACTAATTCCTTTTGCCTTTTCCCTTCCTCCTGCTGGCTCGTTCACAGGTCTCTCTACCCCAGGAAAGATGAAAAGGCAAAGGCAGGATGTTTTTATAAGCTAATAGCAAGAGAACGCAATTAATGCTGAAACTGTCACCAAAACTGTGGGTAGGTTTTACCTGTGGGTTATATTAATTCATGATTTGATTGATAATATCTCTCACTCATGTGGGGAATGAAACATTAACTATGCCACGTGCATTTTAAATTAATTCGACATTCTTCTTAATGTCCTTTCAAGCAGGTGGCATTATGACCTGTGTCTTATTTATGTAGTTGATTTCTACATGGAGATCCATTTGTTAAGACTGGTATCTCAAACAGTAAAAAGTTTGTACAAAATAAAATAAATCTTACAGTTGATTTTTGTAAAGCCCAAATGTTAATTGAAAACTTTGAATCCACAACTCTGACACGATATTTTCATTATCATAAACATGATTAGAGATCTCTGGGGAATTGTGGGATGCTGCATTGATAAGGATATGAAACTTCTTGAGTAATAATGGATTTTTTACTCCAAATACTGTTTCACATTTGGGGTGTTACATCCTTACTTCAGACTTCTGCTGACTTATCAGTAGCCAGCCTACCCTATGTTTGCACCTCCCCAGTCTAATAAGAAAGATGGGGACCTGTCAGAATTTGGATAGAAGACCCTCCAGGAATTTCTGCCACTGCTTATTCATGGATTGGCACACATACTGATTCAGTGGGCACACGGAGTTCAGAATGACTCAGAGCCCAGATATGTGCCCTAAATCACATCTCCAGTGCCCAGGGAGGACTGTAAAGTGCTCATTATCAGGAAAATGAAACCAAGGGCTCAGCTACTCCTGAAGTCATTAAAACTCCTTCCCTTGGTTTTTTTTTTTTTTTTTTAAATAGTGAACATGGTAACCGAATCTAGGATCCTGGATATATTCCAGTCTGCTAATTACATATTTTTTCTAACTAAAATGTTCCAGGCAGGTTCATTTGCATGTGAATTACTTGCTGAGCCATGTTGACTTCCTATTCTAAAAGCCTCACTCTGCCTTGGGAAGCAGTTTATTGCACTTCACCCCAGACCTAGGCAAATGTTGGAGCAGACAAAGTGTAGTTACCCATATATGCTTCAAAAATATTCTTCCGTCTTCCCACAAGAGAAAAGAAAAATGTCTAGCAATTGGATGCTAGTTTAGACTAAAGCTTTCTTTTAACCATTCTTGGTGATCACAAGTGGGGAAAAATGATTTATGAACAGTATAACTATAAAACAAAAAAAAAATACATTGTGAATTCTGAGTAAAGTCTGCCTTTGTTTGTCTTATTTGGGTAAATCACCAAAATGTTCATGAGTCCAAGGACATTAAAATGGTAGATGATACTTCAAATTGTGCCCTAGGTAAAAGAAGTGAATTAAAGTTAGATTTGATTCATAAAGCATTCTCTTCTAGGGCTGATTTTATAAAAATTAAGTTTGCTGAGTCATCTTCTCAAAATATGTAGTTCATCATGATTGGCTAGAATTTGTGTCTGTGTATCAGAAAAGTAAATTTGTATGATATTAAATTTTCTAATGATGTTTTAAATTTAAAATGTCCGGTTAACACTTGCATCTAGCAACCAGTCTGCTAACTAAACTATAGGTGAAGTCATGCTCAGGAAATGAGGAAAATGCAAAGATGAAATTGGTCTGTTAGCTCTGAGTGAATCAATAGTATTTAGTGCTAATGCACTAAGGAGATTACAAGCACTAATGCAGTAGCAGTCAATAGTGAAAACGAATATCTCTAAAAAATATCTTGACAATAAAATGTGCAATATTTTCCATTTATCTTAAGCTAATTACATTACCTGCTTGTTCTTTCATCTTATTAGTTTAAGCCAAGTGCTAGAAGCCTAACCATTTTATTTAGTGCATAAAAGGGCAAAAACCTTGTAATCATTGTTTTCAACAGGAGACAGAGGAAAGGATTAATTCGTGTAACCAAGATTCAACAAGAAATTCAACAGATATTTATTTAATCTCTAAACCTGATAGTATTTAATCTCTAAATATTTAATAATATTTAATCTCCAAATCTGCTTCTTGAAGACAGGTATAGTAGAGCTCATCATAATGAGCTACCTGTCTTCAAGAAGCAGATAGACTAGTGAAGATGACAGTAAACATTCAGTCACACCAATGAACAAATACATCATGATAATTTATGAAATATGCTGTGAGGGAAATAAACATCTGTGAATGCAAATGAGAAGGAATATCTAAATTTGGCAGTCGAGTTACAAAAGGCTGACCTGAGGAGGTGGAAGCTAACTTTTATGTAAACCTTAAAACTTTAGAAAAAGCAATATGTCTTTAGTACATGGGCAAATATATAAACTAATAGTCATTACCTATTTCATAAGCTTTACATCTTAACTACAAGCTGCTACATTTAATCAGCTTTCTTAAGTGGATTGTGGTCATTAGTGCATACTATCTAATACTTAGAAAAACATCACAAGAAGTAGTACAATGCTGGAGAATTTAACTTTTTAAAACATTCCCTGCCTTAAAATAAATAGCTGTAAATGTGTTTAAACAATTCTTTTGATTTCTAAATGAATTAAGTTATTTTTTATGATGTGGTTCTTCTTCACATGAAGAAAATCATATGTAGATTACTAGAAGCTAAGAACATACTTTAGATTGTGCTCACACTTACTGCCTTTCCTGGCCTGTCACCTTAATCAGCTTCATTGAAAAATCACAATTTCTTATACAGGCCAAGTTGTTTCTTCTTTGTTTCCCTCTTCTTCCTTCTATGACCAACACTTGGGACCCTATTTGTCAGAAGAACATGTTCCTCTTGGGGGAGGAGGGGATTGCCCTGTTACCAATACGTTTTATGACCAAGAGAAACATGAGAATCTGAGAATACACAAAATAAGCTCTTTTGAAATTATCAAAATTATAAACATTAATAGAATTCATGGGAATGAGATGCTGAAGTGATCCCAAGTCATACTGACTTTCTGCTTCTGTGCACTGTACTCTGCTCTGCACAATTGCATCCATTTTTAGACCATTTCCTACTCATGAGAATCATGTGCATGGAGGGCCAAAGAAGAAACAAGTGCTCACAAGGATATCATGAGCAACTATGAATGTACAAGTGAGTGCTCTCCAGTTAGTGCCATCTTTATATCACTCCAGTTTATAGTCAATGCCTTCATCTTTACCTACAGACACATTTTGCCTTTCTCTGTCATTTTAATCCCGTTGATCTATGTATATTTAATCATGCAAATATCTAAATAAGTTTATGTCTTGTAGGGCAGGCACTTTGTCATGCTTCTTTGTACCTAACCATATGCTTTGCAAATCATAGACAATAGTGTTCATTTTATTTGATATAAAAACTTGGCTTCTCAAAAGAAATCTATATGTTCATATAATAAACAGAGACCATCTGAATTGCTGAAGTGTGACTGTATCATAAGCAGTATTGTTTTAATCATCTCTACAGACCAGGAAGATTTGAAATGCAGGTGTAAAAGATGTGTGAGGCATCAAAAGAGATATTCACCTTTCTTTGTGTTCATTTTGTTTATTTTTGCTTGGCCAAGAAAGAAGTGGTGTTTTCCAAGGTAATAGGAGGCTTCGGGGCTGATTCCTGTGCCTACAAGTCAGAGAGGTCACTGACTTGCCCCTTCCTGAAGGCTATAATTACAGGCAGACGACTATTTATTTTCCAGTAAGGCGACCAGAATCTTGAGTGTAAAAAACTGTTTACAAGAGTACACTGTGTATAGGGGTTACAAACAACCTCAGGAAAAATAATAGGAAAGTGAGACTATTTTTACTCATATATACAATAATATGAGAAGGTCCAAGACTCTGGAAATGTTCTAAAGTACAATAATAGAGGTGAATATGAGGTCAAATTAGGTGATCCTGGGGCTTAAGGAACTGAATTAAATGAATAAAGAAGAGGAATTTCTACTAGGATACAACCTAACTGATGATTTGTTCAATGTAAACTTATTTGTGGCTCCAACATTATGATAAACAAGAATGAATAAATGTATTAGTAAGAGTAATTGAGAAGTATTTCTAATGTGAAAAACAGCAATTACATTGGCTTTATCTGGAGCCAATGTGGAAAACAATGAGCAATGTTTCTTTCTCTCAACTAAATTCACTCTCACGTTCAGAACTGTTATAGGAAAGGCATTGATTCAAGTAGAGTTGGGTATGCAAAGCGCCAGGATCAGTTCTGTTACTAGACCGATATTAAGAATATTAGTCGATATTTACAGAATGATTTGTAATACACAAGTACTTTAACAAAGTAGGTAAAACTTGTAATTAATTTCAAAAGGTCAAAGCAGGGATTATTGACATATACAAACAGGACCCGCTTTATATATGCCTGCTTTGAAAAGCAATGCCATATCATGGTAAATTTTGAAATTCTGAGATTTTCTGTCTAGATTTTTTTTAAAACCAAATGCTTAAGAAAAAACATGAGACATGAGTAGCAATTACATTTTTTAGGCTGAGTAGGTAGCATAATTGTTTCATGCCTGTCTCCTGTTTCTGTTTGTTTTTAGTAGATTCTGCACAGAAATTGAAATTTTGGAGTTCACCATTTGTGGCACAGTTACACATCACACACAAAAATGTACACCAGGACTCCTCCACACCTAACAAAAGAAAGTTTTCTTATTAAAAATAAAAGCCTCCAAATTATTGTGAGATCTAAGGTAACCATGGAGTTGACTATATGCTACTTGATGTCTTATAACCCTGGTGATAAGATAACAACCCAATTGAATGCAGATGAACTCATGAAAAAAGAGGGATTATGAAATATTTGGAAAGTAAACACCTAAATTTTCATAAGTAAATATTAATTAAGTATTTGATCTTTAGATATGAAAGCTTCCCCTGCCTGCACTTGGCTCTTGGAACCAGCTGTTAAAACTCCCAGCACCTTAGTTAATACCATATATGCTGGTGGTTCAAGAACTAGTTAAGAAACAGTCACATCTTCAATTTTCACTGCCAATGTATAATAAAATCTCTGTTCCCGTGAATGGCTGGCCAATTATTTTAATAACAGTGTAGGCATGGCTTTCTTTTACCTTTCTTGCTATTAGTAAAGCTTTCCTTTTGTACTCTGAAGTATGGGTAAATCACAAATTGAACTGTTGTTTGTTTAATGCTGTGTTTCCTACTAACCTTATTCTTGTCTATCAACCTGAACCCAGTTCCCCAGTGGCTCAGAAAACCCTCAATTGGGATTAAGTAATAGTTTACACAACCTTGCTCAGTCATTAACCCTTGTTGACTTTCTTTTTCTTGTGTTCTAGCCTCATTTAAGACTTTCTTAAGCACTCTATCCAGCTGCTGGTTTGGGGGCAACTAACAACACCTGCTTAATCAAGAAATTTAATATTTCCAGGCAATCATTTGTTCTATCTCAGACCTCTGTATTAGCATAATCTAATTCAGTCTTGTATTCCTGCTTCAAAATAAAACCTGCTTCATTCATAGTAAATAGGAAGTTTAAAAATCTTTACTTCTTTTCTTCTCTATACACACAAAGCAGAAACAGAAAATTGTATGTTATCATTCCAGACAGGTTTTTTTGTTAGTGTATTGAAAAATGTTGCCAATAAGATGAAACCCTACCTCCCTGGCTCCTCCTCATCGCCACCCAATCTATTTGTCTCCAAACCGCTGCTGGAGTAAGTAATCTTTGTTAAGAGCAAACCTATTTGTATGTCTGCATCCCTTAAGATAATCTGAGGGGTAATAGTATGATATTTTAAAAGTTTCTAACCTTGGCCCTATTTCCTGGTCTTCCTTCACACCCAGTGATGTGATGGTAAATGTTTAACTGCCAATTTCTATGGTGTAAATATCCCCACCAAGCCAGTTTCAAGGTACCACTGAAACAGCATTAGTTGCTGAAAAACAATGAGAAAGCGATGTGCACAGTTAGCTCTGTTAACTGTTATGAGATGGCTCAAGCACAGCACTGCCACCCCGTCCTACCCACAACCTGTCATTCTGGTAGTTCTCAGAATCCATCAGCCTCCCTCACAACCCTGACTTAACACATGTAGCTTGGTCTGCTTCAGATTCCCTTTAACACTTATTTTGTCGGGTTAACACTTTTTCTCTATTCTTTAAAACTTCCACTCAGGCATTTCCTTCCCCAGGAAATTTTCCCTAGCCTGCACCTCATCCCCTGTGCCCCATATTCTGGATTTGTTGCCTTTCCAGAGCACACCTGTAGCACTCTTTCCTTATTTCTACCATGTGTCTTACCATACTCTGTGGTAATGTGTTCAGCAGTTCCAATGTTATCCCCTTGAGGAGATGAACTATGGCATTTATCTCCACAGCCCTACACCTAGCACAACAGCTTGAACAATATATACATTTACTGGATGAGCAAATAAGTATGACAGAGCCCTGTATGTAAAATATATTACTATAAGTAGAATGCTGATTCATAAAAATAATTATTTAGATAAAACAGTTTTTCAGCTCTCCCCTAAATCCCTAAAAACTAATTTATAGAATTGGAGAGTTTTCAAGCGTTAAATTAGCACTGAGGAAAAACTGGGGAGTTTCACTCACTGTTACCTATGTCCTTGCCCTGCCCACACACACACCCTTTCCCGTTCAGCAGTCTGCGATGAATATTGATCAAAGAACAAAGAAGGAGAAAAATGAAAAGAAAAGGAAAGATCAAGATAGGGAGGGTGAATAGATAGGAATTCCAGAGCTTTGTAATCGAAATTTGGAACACAGAATTAAAGTCATTAAAAAGAGAAAGGGAATACTTTCTCTGCTCCTTAAGGTTTCCTCAAGCCTTTCAACTGCACTCACCCTTTAAGCGGGTGATACTATCTGTCCGAGAGGCTTTACACAATGCTTTAGAGACACCGCCTTCAAGCTTTCATTTGAAATCCACAGATTTTCACTCTTGGCCATCAATCTATTATCTCAAGTTGAAAATGATATATGGGTTAAGGAAAACAAGTTAACGGCAAAGTTCTTTATCAACACCATCCTTCCTGCGGCCACAGAACCCTAATCTCAGTGGCAGCCTTCATAGGCACCAAGTACATGCTCGGTACAGACAGAAGCTTCCTGAGCTTGGCCTTGGTGTAGAGGCAGTGGGTAAGGGCCTCTGGCAGGAATCTTGGCCACTAAGAAGGGGAGCCCACTGAGGGAGGTTTCTGATCAACAGGACCTATCAGAAACAAGGGGAGCAGATAAGTAAAGCATCTCACTCCAAGGTGGCAAGATGGAAAGGAGGGATAAGAGGTCATGGCAGTTGGATTAATGGCGGGCTAGAATATAGCCATGAGCTTGAACAATGTATTGGGGCACAAATGAAGGACTCTTGTTTCATCCATCTTTCATCTCTCCTGGCTGTCCGTGAATACATTTATCAACCTGTTTCTGTTGAGTGTGACACTGTTAGGCACATAAACAGATCATAGCTCTTATTATCTCCAAGAAGAACTACTTCTGTTTTATTTGTTAGCACAGGGTAATTGGTGTTGTGTCTTCTGACAATCTCTTATACTTCCATGAGGAAGTGCATTGAAATTTGGTTTCTGTTAACTAAGTAGAAGAAAGCAGAAAACCTCTTTGCACTAAGCATTAAAACCTTCCTAGCTTGGAACAATTTTCTTTATGAATCACTCTGTCACTCCTGGCTATGATTGAAGTGCAGTATGAAGGCTGCTAACCGAAACCACATGGACACAGTCTGTTTCAGATCTGATTCACCTTAGGAAATGATGATAAAGAAGCAAAAGTTTTAACACTTAGAGTTCCAAAGTCCATATCATTGTAGAATTGATTCTTTTGAATTGTGCTGATACCTCAAGAAGAGAGTATTTATTTCATTTATATTTAAATGTATTTGTACACATGTATTTATAAACCCATACACACATATACGTAAGATATATTCAGCTCCAAGTATTTTTCTCTCTTTTCTCTTTACCAATCCAGCTTCCATTAAGAACTGGCTCAACTTCGACCTCTGCCATGAGCCTTCTCCAGCTGTTTAAGCCCACACAGATCTTATTCTTTTCCTACTCTTAGAGGATTTACTGCCAGTACAATGTTTTCTGACTGTAACTATCAACTGAGTTCTTATACTTTGCATCAGTTAGCTATTGCATGTGTCATCTTTTGTCTCCCTATGTAGATACTGGACCTCAGGCAGAAGCATTTGGCAGGATTGACAAACAATAGACTAATTTTAAATACTCAACAAGTGAAAAATTATTTTCCCTTGGTTACACACACACACACACACACACAGGCCACGGGGACCCTATGGCCCTCAAAGACTAGCGTATTTTCTATCTAGCCCTTTCCCAAAAAACATGTGCCAACCCCTGCATTAGAGAAT
Organism: Cacajao melanocephalus; assembly: GCA_963573385.1. Taxonomy (NCBI): domain Eukaryota; kingdom Metazoa; phylum Chordata; class Mammalia; order Primates; family Pitheciidae; genus Cacajao; species Cacajao melanocephalus. The sequence goes on along the minus strand of CAUYLG010008316.1, from coordinate 16,082 downwards.
CATGTAAAATAATAGTGGACAGATAACAAATTTTGGAGAGCCATGGATGACCTTCCTTATGAACTTCAGTAATTCTATACAATAGGTATGAGTGTTTCCATTTTACAGATGAAGAAATTGAGGCTCATTAATGTAAACAATTGGACTTTGTCTTCATAGGCATTACGAGGACTCACTAGACCAGCAATAGTGATAGTAATAACTATTTAGTTGCACTAAGGAGGGATTTATGCCTTTTTTATTTGCTGCCATATCCTTCAGCACCTAGAAGAGTCTGCCACATGGTATGATTGTATTCTAGAGCTCCCATAACAAATCACCAGAAATGTACCCTCATGTGGTTCTGGAGGCCCGATGTCTGAGATCCAGGCATCAGCCAGCGCCATGCTCCCTCTGGAGGCTCTGGGGAGGACTCCTTCCTTGCTTCTTGCAATTCTGGTGTCCCAGGCACCTTAGGCTGTGGCAGCTTCACTCTCATCTCTGCCTCCGTCTTTATGTGGCAGTCCACCATGTGTCTCTCTGTGTCCCTCTTCTTATAAAGGCAACAGTCATTGAACTTAGGGCCCACACTTAATCCAAGATGATTTCATCTCAAGATCCTTAACTAATTACATGTCAAATAGCCTATTTCTAAATAAGGTCACAATCTGATGTTCCAGATGGACATGAATTTTGGGAAGACATTATTCAGCCTACTGTAGGTCTTCTAAATGAAGTGACCATTTAACATGTTCCTGGCACTGGATTCATTTCATTTAAGCCTCAAACCAAATCTGTTATATAGGTATGTGTTCTCCCACTTTACAAGTGAAGAACTGAGGTTTAGAGATCTAGGAATCCTAAAGCTGCACAGCTTGGAAGGGCACGGCCACTCCTGACCCATGTTCTCTGCCAGGTTAACATGGTTGTCACAGGACATGCTGAGAAGGTGTTTAGGGATCATTACACTAAAAAGTTGTAGAAGTGGGCTTAAGGAAGAAGATTCTAGAATCAAAGGAATCAGATTTGTAGGAGGCCATGTAAGTGATTTCCTTTAATTCAATAGAAAAGTATATAAAAATCAGCCAGGCATGGTGGCTCATGCCTGTAATCCTAACACTTTGGGAGGTTGAGGTGGAAGGATCACTAGAGCCTGTAAGTTCAAGACCAGCCTGAGCAACATGGCAAAATCCCACCTCTACAAAGAAATACAAAAGTTAGCCAGGTGTGGTAGCTCATGCCTGTAGTCCCAGCTACTCTGGAGGCTGAAGAGGGAGGATCCCTTGACCCTAGGACAGAGGAGGTTGCAGCAAGGCAAGATTGCATCACTGCTCTGCAGCCTAGGTGACAGAGCCAGACCGTTTCAAGGAAGCAAGCAAGAAAGAAGGAGAGAGAGAAGGAGGGAGAGAGAGAAAGAGAAAGGAAGGGAGGGAGGGAAGAAAGGAGGGAAGAAAGGAGGGGGAGAGAGAGAGAGAAACACAGAAAGATGAAAGAAAAAAGAAAGAAAGAAGAAAGAAAGAAAGAATCATTGAGTAAATATGAACAATAAAGGAAAGACTCGAAGATGGTTCCGATCTCAAACTTACAGAGAGGATAGCTGTTGATGTATCAAGAAATAGGAAGCTGGAATAGGAAATCAGTTTGAAAAGTGATGACTTTGAATATCGTCGATGGCATATTCAAACGTAGCCTGAAGGCAGTTGCAGAGACAGAGCTGGTCCTCGGAAGATAGGCACACTGGGTGTGTAGAGTTAGGTCATCACCACGAGGCTGTGAGAGCAGCGCCACAGTAGCCTCCATCACCTTGTGAATCACCAGTGCTCAGCCAGATGCCTGCTTATGCTGGCTGGCCTGATGCCTGCTTATACTGTGCTCACCACTGTCTGGCTGTACACACACCGCACAGCATGCCCTCTCTGCCTAGGGCAGAGAGAAATCGAAGCCTCTTTAACTCTGCCCCCCAGCTTTGCTCCCCTGCTAGGACTTCCAGGCCATGGCTGTTGAAGCCATAAGGCAGGATTACTTCCTTAAGGGGAGTTAGTGGAGACAGAAGTATTGAGAAAGTCTCTTTCTTTTCAACTGTGCCCTGAGCACATCAGACGGAGTCCTCTTCGTAGCACAAAACAACATGGTTAGATTCTTAGGGTTTGACCATGTCACCCTAACAGTCTGGCTGTGCTTTGTGGACTCCAAAGAGAAGGACCTGCTCTGCCAGAGAGCTCTTTTGCATTTTACAGAGAATTCTGGCTTCAATGTCAACATCTTAGGCATCCGAGTACAGATAGTAAAGAGTTAAAATATGTCTGTAAGAAACAGAGCCAGACACTGAAATTCAAAGCTCTGTGCCTCTGCGTGCAGTCAGTTCCACACCATCCTCTCTCCCAGTTCTACTTAATAAAAGAAACACATGAGTGAAATTTAGGAAAATAAGAATTCCCGAAATTAAAGCAATTACGTTTTCAGTCAACTGTATGAAAAGCTCTAGACAAAGAGGGACTTTCTATTTTGGAATATGTGTTTCCCAGAAAACCATTACTATATGTAGCTAGAATTCGTACAAAGAATGATTATGAATAAAGTGTGTATTCAAATGCTTCTGGTAATTCAGTCATGGTAAAGGAGGAGAGAAAGGTGATATAATTGGCAAAGATTTGACAAGATAGTACATTTTTTAAAAATTTTGTCTGCAAGACTGATTTAAATTATCTATAGATGAGCTAAATCTGTCCTATAGATCAATTAAATGAATCACTATTTTAAATATATCACATCCTTAATTACACTGAATTAAATATAATTGCATATTCACTGCATACATCATAATGTTAACTAGGGGAAACATTTTGAATCAAATATATTGAGATATTATAGAACTTCAATTTCCTTTTTATAAAAAAGCTATATGACTGACTCAGGTAAAAAAATATCTGGCAAGTACTCATAGAAAGGTAAAGAAAGACTAGATTAATTGAAGTATCACATCAAGGCTTACAAATTGAAGAGGAATTCCTATTCTTTTAACTCTGTGACAGTGTAGAAGACTTCGGGTTAAGGAAGAAAGTTTGCAAAAGTTTTCTTAAAAAAATAGAACAGGTTGTTTACCACTGGTGCTCAGAGTCATATAATTATTTTAGAAGTGGATAAGCCTTAAAAAGCTCAATGCTTTTTTAAAAACTTCCTATAGAATCCAGAATCTATCCAGATTTTGGGACAGCCTGTAGTGGTTGGAAGACCATGATTGTTTACTCATTTGGTCACCTAAACATCCCAAGCAATGATTTGTTCTGACAACAGATGATGATAGTTTTTTGTTTCCTTGGAGTCGAAAAAAAAAATCAGCAAGGGAAGCTTTCGGAAGCCACCTGTAGAGCTGGAAGAGAATTTTGAAATCAATTCACTCAACCCCTCTCTTTACAGACAGAAAATGTGCAATTATGTTGGTGGTGAAGACTCTGGGGCCAGATAGCTTAGGCTCCGTCCTAGCCCTGCACTGAGGGTAATATGAACACTCAGTGCCTCTATTTCCTCCAAGGCTTCTTGTTCTGAGAGTCCATGAATTAGTATTTGTAAAATGCTTAGAACTGTATCTAACACATTGTAAACACTAGGAACAAATGCTAAGATCATGCAACTCATCAAAGCCTCCCTGGGGTAGAATCAGCCCTGTCGCAGGAGCATGCTTGTTCTTCTTTTAGACCAGGTTCTTAGGCATCCCTAGAGTGTGGGTGGGTCTCAGAAATACTGTAGGAGCCTATACATCGGAAGTATTATGTAGTGTAAGGAATATAGGATTTGAAATCAACAATTAGGATTCAAACTCTAATATTTATAGACTCAAATCTCTGAATCTTACTTTCTTCATCTCTAAAATTATGATGATCATAACAAACCCAAGTCACAGACTTGTTCAAGGGATCAAATGAGATAATGTACTTTGAAAACCATAATCTACTCTGCAAATGTTACATAACATTACAATTGTGAGCTCAGCAAAGCCGTGAAAATGTTTCAAAACTGCTTAAGACATCAAGAAGCTGGGCTGGAGAAAATTCTTAATAGGCTCTCTCCACGTCCTCATTTTCCATTTATTCCTTGTTTTAAAATTTATTTTTCTTATGACATACTTTATATATGTGAAAGAATTATGTACAGTTATGCATTGCTTAACAGTGCTTATGTTCTAAGAAATGTGTGAATAGGTAATTTTGTCATTGTATGAACATCGTAGAGTGTACTTATACAAACCTAAGTGATATAGCAGACTACACACCTAGGCTGCATGGTATGACCTTTTGCTTCTAGGCTACAAACTTGTACAGCATGTGACTCTGCTGAATACTGTAGGCAATTGTAACACAGTGGTAAGTATTTGTGGATATAAATATATCTTTATAAATATACAAATATATATTTAGATATACTAGTATATATATTATAGATATATAAATATATCTATAGATGTACTGTATATTTATATACTAGAAAAGGTACAGTAAGAATATGATATTGTTAGCAGAGTGTGGTAGCTCATGCCTGTAATCCCAGAACTTTGGGAGGCTAAGATGGGAGAATTACTTGAGCCCTGTCGTTTGAGGTCACAGTGAGCTATGGTCACACCACTGCACTCCAACATGGGTGACAGAGGGAGATCCTGTCTCTAAAAAAATAATTAAAAAATTAAAAAATAAATAGAATGTCCTGGTTCCACCATAGTATATTCAGTCTATCATTGACTAAAATGTCATTATGCAGCATATGACTCTATATATGTGTGTACACATATGCACGCACATGATATATATGTACACACACATATACGTATGTGTTGTGTGTATATATACATTTTATACATATTTTAATATATTTTATATATATACTATTTATATTATATATATATATTTTATATATATATAAAATAAAACAAGTACTTATATCTCTACCACCAGGCTCAAAAAGGGAATATTACCTTTGAAATCCCCTGAATGTCCCATCCTAGCAATATTCCTCTCCCTCCTGGAAAGGTGGATAAACAACAATTTTGAGTCTTGTGTTTGTCTTTCCTTTGCCTGTAATTGCATTACATGTGTGTGTGCCCAGAGATTATTCTTTATTGGAGGCATGGGGTTTCCCTCTTGACTCAGAGATCTCAAGCTAGATGGTATCTTCCTGCAGCCTTACAGTGTCCACCTTATTCTTTGTCACTATCTCCCTTTCCCCAGCCAATAAAGCACATTACCCCTGTCATTCAAATGAACTCGTAAAGAGAGATTTTAGAAAAGAACCAAGTTCACCTCAGGGTCACCTGAGCAAGGAATGGGTGTCGATGATTGTGGAAAGTGAGCACAGTTGCCAAAGCAGTGCAAGGACCCAAGAAATGGGAGAGTCTTGACTCAGGATAACCACTCTGAGATTCATTGGATGTTCCAGATAGTCACCTTGCCTTACACCGTAAGGGAGGAAAGGCTAAAAAGGTAAGTCAAGGCAGATTTGAAAGCCAGACTAAGGAATCTGGACTTTTCCTACAGGCTTTGAAGAAGGGAACGACAGCTTGAGACTGCTTCAAGGCAGAAGAGATGGGAGACCAGAAGGCCAGTGAGGAAGCACTAGGCTGAGCCAGGGGTGCAGGTGTGGCCGGAAAGGCTGCCCAGGAGCAGCATTGTGGACGGGGCTGAGCAGGACTTAGTGACTGGTTAAATACAGGAATGCCAGAGAAAGAGGAGGTGGTGATGACTGAGATTTCAGAGTTACCTAAATGCAAGCACGGTATGTTCATAACCAAAACAGGTAACAAAGAAAACTAGATTTGAGAGCTAAGCTGATCAGTAAAGAATGCTAGTGGTTATCTCTGCTGTTATCTAGAAAATAAAGATTGATTTCAGCCTTAAAATGAAGAAGTTAAATGAGATGATCTGGAAAGCCCTTTCCATTTTTGTAATTGTGCAATTCTCAAAACATTGCCCAGAATAGTAAGCAGAAGCAAAAGACATTCAGGAGTTTGACCATCAGGGAGAGCTGTTTTGTGATGCTTGCTCCAGTGGGAACTGGGCACTGTGACTGAGCCCTCGTCTCACTGAGTCTCCTCCTCCCTGAAACTGAGTGTGATAAAACCTCACAGAGCTGCTGTGAGTCTTATTGTACATGAAAATGCCTACCTCAGTGCCTGGCACATTCTGGGTGCAGGAAAAAGTTTGATTTCCTCCCTCCCTTCCTTCCTTCCTTTTTCCTCCCTTTGTTACCATAGGAGAGAGTCAGGCTGGTTCCCTCCTAGTGCTGGTGTGAAACCTGCTCTTTAGACTCTTCTGCACTTCCCCAAAGCACCTACTGTCCCAGAGAACTGCTTTCTGCCAGCGATGCTCAGTTTTACCCTAAGGCATGAGGCCTCCTGGCTTTGAAAGAAGCACAGGCAGCAAGGAGATCCCTGGCAGCAAATGTGTAGTTGTTCTTCCAGCTAGACCCCAATCCCACCCTAAATGCCACATCCAGGAACTGTGTGTGAAGTGCTGAAATAAAGCAACCCCATCTTTTCCACACAAAGGAGCAGCAAACATTTCACTAATTATCTTTGAGGGACATAGTGAATCAGAATGAGATGTAGTCATATTTGTACAGTGCTTTATGTCTGAGGTACTGAGAGCTTAATCCAAGGCTTCCCTGTTAGTTGAAGTCCCACTGTTAGAGCTCAAAGACTGTGCAGCTCTGTAAGCCAGTCCCTGATGCCTTGATCCCAATCATTGAGTTTATCAGGATTCTCCAAAGGAAGAGACAAGGAGCACCTCTCCTGCAGTGAATGCTGGAGTGTTACTTTTTCCTGGGGGCTAGTGCCTCCTTCTGCAGATCTCGGCTATGGAAAAAAATGAAAAAGAAAAAGGTTGGAGTCCCCTGTCATGAAATTTGAATGCCACTTGAACCTGACATGTTTATTTTTTAGCTGTAAATCACACAAGATCAAGAAGTTCTGTAGATCCTATTCCAACATTGTGCAGTGTCTCTATATTTACAAATTTTATTGGTGGGGGCAACAGAGACATAATTTAATCCTATTAGTTCTTGAGGAAGTACTATTTAGAGATCTCACTAATTCCTCTTCTGAAGGAGAAGCCTTGAAGTGTGGAATATAAATATTTCATTAACTCTAATACAGAGTTCTACATTTATGCCTTACGTGTGTGCAAATAGGTGCATAGAGGCTAAAGTTCTGGTTGTATTGCTCTCCCTCCATTTACAAAAAATCAGTGAGTTCCTACAAGCTTGCAGATTCTCTGAGGAGATCCTTAATGGTCATCTCCTCTTCATTCCTCTGCTTGCCCCATTCAACAAGACCAACCACAAAGCAAACTGAGCAGGCAAATGGGCTTTATCCCTGGTGACTTTGCCAATGCACTAATTTTTCAGCAGGCTGTCGTTAAATGCCTACTGTGTGCTAGGCACAATACAGGGCCCTGGGGATAAAAGATGATAAGATAATTCCTGTGCTCTTGTTGATAAAAGGCTGCTAGTTTATGGTCAAAGACTCCCATTCACACCCACCAAATTGTTTCTATATCCCAATGAATCCATTATATCTCTGGCAGCGCCATATACCAGGTCAAGTTTGAGGCTTTAAAATTCCCAGGATGTCACGTAGACTTAGAGATAAAGAAACACTAACAAAAGATGAAACAAGACGACCACAAAAACCTGACCTTTATAATGTAACACTGCCACCTCTATAATGGAATACTTCAAATAGCCTTAGATTTAAAATTGGTCTTTGCTCCTTTAAGCAGATTCCCTTAGCTCTGACTATCTCTGCAAAATGAACGATTGATCACCAATAGAAACTTAATTATCAATTAATCAGTTACTATCGAATTGCTGGTACAGCTCAGTTATCTGCTGCTCCTCAGAGTATTCTACAGTACTTCAGTGAAGAAACACTTCTAATTAAACAGGGGAATAGCACTTACTAATATATCAAAGTAAATGCCTAGACCTAAAACATTGTATTAATTACAAGAGTCAGTAGGTTTAGCATCTCTAAGACTGCTAATTTATTGCCACTGAGAATGAAGAAATAGTTGTTGATATATAAATAGACCATTTTAGGTGGGTTTTAATCATAAAAGTCAATAGACGTAAAAACTCTGCATTGCATGTGATAGACATTTAACATTAAGGAATAAGGAATACAGAAGGATAACTAAACTTTTTTACTTGTTCGTTCTTAAACAGTAAAAATGATTTGAAATATACTTTGATCATTTTGTGATTATTATATAGGACAATAATAGAGAATTTCTTACTTTCTAATGATTTTCCTGGACTTACAGTTACATACAAAGATGCAATGAAATTTGCTGTCCTTTTCTTCCAAGGTACACACCATTTTCCTTAATACCTTCTCCTGTCCCCATCGTCTACCCCAGATTTACCAATTCTCAGCTATCCCCTCAGGACAGTCAAGAGCCAAACACTCCTATTTGTCCCTTATAAACTCTTTTAACTTCTCCAATTTCTGGGGGGAAAAAAAGCTTTAATAATATAGTTTTATATCTCCATACTCATCCCCCATCTACCTATAATTGATTCACTTGTTCATTCACTCAATTCATATGTACTAAACATATGCTATGCATGATAGGTAATCAACTACTAGCAATACCATGTTGGATGAGTAGGGTCCCTGATTGCAGGGAGCTGCTTAGGAGAAGTTTCACATTATCTTATAAATCAAGCAAGCAAATGTTAAGTTGTAGCTTGTAACTATGTTACAGCTATGCTATGGTGCACAGGTAAAAGATATCATGAGAATCTATACTAGAAAGAAACATTTGACCTAGATAGTGGGGTCAAGGCAGGCCTGCTGAGGAAATGGTGATAAACTAAGATCTGAAGGAGATGTAGGAGTTAACAAGGTGAATGGAGGTGGAAGAAGCATTTCAAGCAGGGAAATAGCATATGCAGAGGGCATATTTGGAGAAGTGAAAGAAGGCCTGCTCGCTGGAGCACTGAGAACACAGATCTGGAGAAGTTGGGCAGGGGCCAGAAGATGGGAAGAGAGCCACACAGGCTATGTGAAAAATGTTGTTCTTTATCCTAAGAGCAATGGGGAAGCATTAAGTGTTTCAAATAGAGAAGGGATGTGGTCAGATTTGTGTTTGAAAAACAAATCCTGCTGTAATGTGAGGAATAGATCACCTGGCAAGGGTAACAATGGCTGTGGTGGGTCTAGTTAGGAAGCCACTGTAGTCATCCAGGGAGGAGTGGGGTGGCTAGGATGAAAATTGGTAGGAGGGGCACGATGGAGAAGCCTGGATGAGTCTAGGAGGTATTTAGAAATGATATTGTGGGAACTGGTGAGGGACTGTATATGGGGACTGAGGGAGAGAGAGGAATTGGGGATGATAGTTAGATTTCTGACTTGTGCATCTGGAGGAATGGTAGAGCCATTCACTGAGATATGTAGTATCCTAAGATCAGGCAGGGGGAAGATTATGGTTTCTGCTCTGGGCGTGTTGTTGAATCTGAGGTCTCTCAGATATGAGAATGGAGATACTTAAGTGATGTTATCTACAAGTCCTGGGCTCTTTGTTTGTTTGTTTTGTTTTTATTGCATAGGAGGTCTCCCAGAAAACCTAGTAGACAAATTCTAAAATAAATAGAACACTCATTCTGGGTTCTTTTGTGAGAGCTTTATATAAACTAGCTCATTTAATAGTTACACAAGCTCTATAAGGTAAGTACTATTTTTTTTAGTTCTCTCTATTTTACAGAGGGAGGGGAATAAAACACAGACATTACATGATTTTTTGAATACAGAGATTATTACATAAAGCAAGTAAACACTAGGGACCAGGATATGGTGCAAGCACGTGGGTCAGTGCTCTGCGGCCTCCCAGTGAGTTATCCGTTAACCACCACTCCCCACCATCTCTTTGCACAAGAATGCACAAAGGCACACATTTAAAAATATAATGTCAGAGCATGACTCTAACATTTATTATTATCCAATTGAAATTTATCTCTTTGGACTTGCCTGCTAGAAGCATTACCTTTGTGTCAAGGGCTGAGATTTTAAAAGTTTTGTTTTTCTTATAATAGCAGCAGGTAAGTTCCATCTTTAGGCATGCACGTGTTGAACCATGATGTGAATTGCAATAGTAATCTTTTGGAGTCTATAGACAATGCCTAGTGAAATTGGAGCCATTCAGTCACTAGAAATATTTATGCCTATCTGTGACTATTTGTCTATTTGCATGATTATCCTTGCCATTCTCTTCCAGGCTCTGAAAAGACACACTGAAAAGTTTTTTACCAGCTTGTTCACGTCCGGACTCACATTAACTCTATGACCATATTTTATTCCAGACATTTCAGAGAAATTTATTAGGCTGTGAAGCACGCCGCGATGAATATCGAGCAGAGTTTACCACAGCTTTGCAGCGCATTGACTTATTCGCGGGTCAATTCAACAAAGTCCTCTTAACATCTATATCCACCTTCGTTAAAGGAGACCTCACCATTGCTAATCTTGGGACATCAGAGGGCCGCTTCATCCAGGTAAGGGCTTTCTGAGAGTAGCTGTGTCTGTTCTATCTGGTATTGTGCAATTAATTTGTTTTTGTTTTTGCAGTAAGGTATTTGCAAATACTGTAAGGTGCAAATCACAGTAGAAAGTGGAGACACAGACTAAAAGCCAAACAATGAAGCCTGATCCACTTTCTGTGAAATGTATGGTCTTTTTTTGCTAAGTTCTTGAAGCTTTCAGTTTGAATGTGGTTGCTTTAATTTTCTTGTCCGGAATGGTTTGGGTTTTTTTTCCCCCATTCATAATTTCTGTCACATGATTGGAAAATAAAATGAAACAAGTAAGGCACTTCCATGCCATTTTTTTTCTATTTCAAGGGAAGCTACAGATCAAAGGAGAGCTATTGTGTGAACTGTACGTCTCCATGAGAAGAAACATTCACATCATTGAGAAATATTGGCAGGAGTTAGGAAGGGACATGATCATCAAAATCCCATTGTAACTCAAGCTCTCCTGATTCTGCAAAATGGTAGGGTTGAAGGCAAATAAGTTCAAATAATTTAAAGAAAAAAGAAATTAAGAAATGGTTTTAATGGATAGAAATGGTATTTCCCTACAACAAAGTTTCCATTTCAACTTACTGTGTTTCCTAGATACAAGAACCATAGCACTCTGCAGAAATGAAAATATTCCCTTGTTGAGTTAGTTTTACTGTTCTGTAGTTTTGAGTGCTTTCAACATGAGCTGTGAGTGGATTCTTGATGAAGGAAGAATGACAATAGCATCTATGGAAATACTGAATTTCTATGAATACTAGAAATTTGTTTTAAAGGGAGATGCTTATTTCATAATCAACTGATATAGTTAATATCCTCATCAGACAAAGACCTCTAGTAAACCAACTGAGAATGATAAGCTTTTCCTACAACTTGCCCATCTGTACATCCTATATGTGTATTCTACAAAACATTGTTTTTAATTACCACTCTCTTTATAGCAGTCTGGATACTGATCATTGCCATAGTTTAAAACCTGTAAGTTATGTTTTTCTTGTATTAATGGGCATGCTGGAATTTTTTCAAAGTCAAAAACCACATAAATAAAACCTTCCTAGCTCGAAACCAATCATACAGGTCCTATTATCTCATTGTTCCAATAGTAGTCTACCTTCTATTGCTTCACAGTGATTTAATTCTATCCTTAACTTCTCTAACCTGAAGGAGGGATGCCCTGCCCCTCCCACAGAGACATACACTCTAATGTATTTGAAATATGGTCATATCTATTATGTGTAAAATGTGTAGTATTGTTCTGTGTTTATACATGTTTTTAATTTACATTGATGGTATTCTATAGAATTGCAAAAAATACAAAGGAGGACTAGAGAAGCTGGCATCTATTGATTTCCTAATATTTTCATTATGTTGATTTGCCCCCTTTTATCTTTATTTCTGCTTTTTTTTTTTTTCAAAATTGTTCGTTACCCTGCCAGTCCAGTTTTGTATGAATAAGCTTTTTACGATCACTTTAGCTCCGATGCTTTTTTAACATCAGAAGTTCCCTGGCCTATTTCCACATTCTAAAGTTGTAATAAAATTCCATAATTAAATAGGTTGCTTTATTAACAGAATAAATTCTGCTCTTTGGCAGAGTCCACTGCCCAAGGGATATACCATGCATCAGTCTCATTACAGAAAGGCTGTAGCAAATGTTTTCTTCTTGTCTCCCAGCCTTTGTATAAAAGACACTATATTTTGCCAATTAACTGTGCATCCAAAACAAAGGTAAAAATAAATGCTTATTTTGCAAAAAGTACGGTATCACTGATTTTTTTTAAAGTGGCTTTTAATTTATCAAGTAAGTATCAAGAACTACCTAACTGTGCTTTGCTAGGCAAATAAATGAAGCAAAGGAAACAGTGACACAGAACCTACCTTTAAGAAATTAAAATTTTAGTAGGAAAGATTAAAATATTTACCTGATAATAATCGTACATACAGACAAAGGGCTATTCGAAACCACAGAGGATCTATTTCTCTGATGCTTGCATAAGAAATCTCATTCCACTAAATTTTATTTAAAAACCTAAAGTATTTGAAGGATCAAACAGTCAGCATCACTGAAATCCAGATTATTTACAGTAAATAATAGTGGAGGAGGAGTCAGGAGTGGAGCACAGATAGGGTGACCTCCCACCTTAATCTGTCAGATCAGTGACTTTCTACAAAGTTCTGTAAAGGTTTTGACTGTGCCACAGTGCTAAATCTGTGGCTAGGCCTAAGTTTCTACAACTCGTGTTTTAGTAAATACGATGAAGTTTCTGTTACAAAATAGAACGGACATGTTTTTCCCCAAAGACAGCTGCCCTACACAAAAAGTAACAGAAAATGATTTTACTTCCTTCCTACCCTGAAGCCTAATGGCAAAGTTGCTTTGCAGATTTTTTTCTCGCAAGAGTTTGCAGCTGTTTCTGTCTTTCCTATTGTGCTTATGTTCAGCTCTGGCTGGGAACGCAAGCTACAGCCCCAGCTGTTGGGTGCAAAGTGAATCAGGTATTTCACAGTGGTTATTTGATTAGAAAGAATTATGTTGTTTGGCTGACAATATTTTGTGTATGGCAGAGAAGACATTTTTGACATGTTCCTGACATTTAATGATGTGTAACTTATCTCGTACAGGTGCAGCTATGTCTGAAAATACTGATGCGTGTATATATTTAAGTCTCAATCTCCGAACAGCCATGTCAATGTAGATATCAATTTAAAAACAATTTTTATTTGCATGATCACTCTCTTGGGATGCTTTGAAGTGAAACAGTAGGGTAAGCAATGTTTGAGATAGTGTAAGTGAACAATGAGAATGTGTCTTCCTACAAACTGGGGAAGGAGATGTAGAACAGAGCCAGATTGGGAACATTAACACAGTGTGCACAGCTACGTGGGAGAGGGAAGAGGGATTCTCATGAAGATCACAGGACTAATCACAGGGATTGTCCACGTCTCCCTTCTGAGCGCCTCGTCTAATCTACATCCAAAACAATGCTTCCTTGATTTTTTTTTAACAGCACTTGTATAAGGCCTTTAATCTCTCGATGCAAAGCATTGCTATTAAAATATTTGTGCATGACTGTCAGGCCAGGGAGAGTGAGTGGATCAGGGATGTGAGAGGGGGTGGGGTGACCCTTTCAAGATTTGTTTCAAGTTCAGCTCCACAAATATTCACTGGGCAACTACTGTGTGCACTACCCTGTGCCTGCTCCCACTGGCCACTGCCTGGGCACTGTTGCCGCTGCTACTGGGCTCTGTGGTTCCATCCTTGCTCTTCCCGCATGCTCCTTCCCCCTCTCCCAGTTCCTTAGTGCTGTTACCGTCCACTCATCACTCCTGTTCTCTTCTGCCTCTTAACTGGACTAGTTGGATCTTAAGTAAGAAACCCAAGGAGGTAGAGATCACCTAAAAAGATGTCCCATGTTCAAGATCATTACTTATGACCACTATTTAAATAATTGTATTAGTAATCAATTAACTTAAGAATAATTACAGCCAGGTGTGGTGGCTCATACCTGTAATCCCATCACTTTGGGAGGCCAAGGTGGGCCGATCATTTGAGGTCAGGAGTTCAAAACCAGCCTGGCCAACATGGTGAAACCCCGTCTCTACTAAAAATACAAAAATTAGCCGGGTGTGGTGGTGGGCGCCTGTAACCCAGCTACTGGGGAGGCTGAGGCAGGAAATTGCTTGAGCTTGGGAGGTAGTGAGCCAAGATGGCACCTCTGCACTCCAGCCTGGGAGACAGAGTGAGACTCCATCTCCAAAAAAAAAAAAAAGGAATAATTACTCGCTTCCAGCAAGAAGAATCAATTTATTTATTGACCTCCTGTCTTCAAATTCTTTCAGTTCACATGCCCCCATCGTGGCATGTCAGTGCTTTCTGTAAGAAGCCTGTGGTATGCATCATGTTTGGAATTACTGCCATTTTAGAGTATATAGACACAGATCCTCAATTCATCAATATTGTAAACATCTGGCAGAGACACAACTGAAGGAAGCTTAAACTTGAACGATTCTCTTTAGGGATTTCTAACTTAACCATCTCTTTTATAAAATGATGAGATAAAAATATTATCTGCCTTTTTTAATGTGTACATCATTAACTTAGTTTTAACCCTAAAGAATGTTAGCTTTGCCTTTTTTTTTTTTTGAGACAGATTCTCACTCTGTTGCCCAGGCTGGAGTGTAGTGGCACAATCTTGACTCACTACTGCCTCCGTCTTCAGGGTTCAAGTGATTCCTGTGCCTCAGCCTCCCTAGTAGCTGGGATTACAGGCACACACCATTATGCCCAGCTAACTTTTGTACTTTTAGTAGAGACGGGTTTTTGCCATGTTGGCCAGGCTGGTCTTGAAATCCTGGCCTCAAGCAATCTGCCCACCTCATCCTCCCAAAGTGCTGGGATTGCAGTTATGAGTCACTGTGCCCAGAAGCTTTGGTGTATTTCTTTAGAGGAAAATACGCTCAAGAGTTCTGAAATTTCTTTTGTGTAAGAAATAATCTTTTATAAAAAATAATTTGTTATGTCCATAACTAAAAATCAAGTCCAGTTTATGTTTAGTCTCCCAAAATGAGTTAATACATGCTCTTGAAAGACATATCTTATACATTGTTACATGCATAGAAATTAAAAATATCATAAGTATTTGAAACCATAGGACAATACTAAGCTTTTGTTTTGGCTTTTGGTAGCAAGGAATAACTGAGATTTCTTGCATGGGTGCTTTTGGAAAGAGCAGAGAGACATTTTAAGACATGAAATATATATGTATCAGTAGTTTCTTGAACTTCTATTACTGTTTAATTTCAGAAACAAGTATATTCTGTGTATAAATTGGTTAATTGTACAATCAACATATTTGAAATACTGATTTGAAAGAATTATTTTAAAATTTTAATAAATTTGCTAGCTTATTTGGGTTTTAGATGTTCAAAATATTTTTTTACAAATGTCTCAATCATCTGGTATTGACTCATTTTGACTCACTTTTGACTCATCTGAGAAAGTTGAAGCACACACATCAGTATTGTAACAGAGAGGAAAACTGTTTTGCCATTTGGATGTACCTGGCCTTTAAAATGTCAAGTTGGTATAGAAGCACTTGTACCCATTTACCAAAAAGAACAAAGGAAAGAACAGAGTAAACTTCATTTAATTCACCATTTGCTATCTGGCTCTTTGTCTTACCGCTTTTGGAGCTATTAGTGCCAATCAGTAATTTCCACTTCTTTTTTTTTTTTCTTTTTCAAAAAACTAGATATTTACCATAATTGAAACAGATTACTCTTCATATTTTGATCTCTTTCTAAATAAACACCAATTTTTATCACATACTGAAAAAATAGTAAACCTGAAACAGGAAAGCAGAAAGAGGCATCAGAAATACCTTGAAAATGCAGATTAAGGGAGAGATCCAAGATGGCGGATTAACAACAGCTCAGGATTTTAGCTCCCAGTGAAAGCACAGAGAGCGAGTGGACGCCGCAATTTCAGACGAATTTCTGTGGAACACAAACTGGGAAATTCCCGGCAGAGGAGCCACACG